>JAVQJL010072153.1:0-14518 GCA_036024295.1 Nannoperca obscura | reverse complement strand
CACTGTTTGTCTGCTATATGATATATTTAACTGATATTGCTGATCCGAACAACCAATGATTTATAAAGGAAAATCTTGAAAATGATCAGGGGTGCCCAAACTTTTGCATGCCACTGTATATATAATATAATATTTTAATTTTAAATAATAGCAATAAATAGCTGCTATTTAAAACTCCAAGTAGCCTACAGACATGGACAGATTATGAGATAATGGACCCTTGGACACAGACATTTAAAATGTTGGTTGGGATTTTTTTCGTCTCACCTCTGGCCCCTCCTCTGCTTATACATAATGTTCCTTTTTCATGTGAGCAATCATTCTGAAAGTAGATCTAATTATTTCTTAAATGGTGGTTATCTCCCTATGATACATGAAACTCTTATCCAGAGTGCCGCACACCAAAAGTAATCAAGCTTTAATTCTAGAGAAACATTTTAAGGTAACCTAATTCCAACTAAGCTATTCATGCTGAGATAAATGCTACAACTGCTAAAAATACAGATTAGGAGGCATTTCTTTTGGGTTTGAAAGCCTACATTATTTACTGCTCTGCTTTTAAAGTATTCTGTTTGCTTGCGGTGGTCACAGCAAACAATTATCCTCTAAACATCCTTCACAGAGAGGTTGAAGCGCCTTGGCAGTTTATGTTAGAAGGTCATTTGAGTTTTTCCAGTTTTTCAGCATGTGCACAATGTAATAAAACAGAAAAGAACCTGCATGTGCATACAAATATAGACCACACTTATAACATGTAATCCATCTGACTTCATGTTTCTTTTTTATAAAAGAGTATGCTTAATAAAAATGTGTTTGTGATGCATTTCAGTCCTGGTGTGACTACAGTAAGACTCACACACTGCAGCAGCATTTAGAGGGTAACAACTCAAGAAAATTGATTAAGTGGTAAGCTATAAATATCTTTTGACTGTGTTGATAGCACTGTATGATTTTAGCCACATGGTAAATGAACTCCCATAATGTCTGTGGTAAAATAATAACCTTATTTTATTGGGTTTATAAAATCACTTGTACTCATATTCTCTATTAATGCCTGTTCAGGCCACTCAAGCTTTGTGCAATAAAAGCAGGCTGTGGGCTTAATGGAAAGAGATAGGAAGGTTAGTGGTGTGAAGAGGTTAGAGGTTTTTTTTTAGATTTTTGGTGAGTAGAGCCAAAGCAAGTGCAACCTTATCTTCCCCAAGAGGTTCAGCTTGAACTTCAACGTGCATTAAAACCACTCATTTAGCTCCACTTCAATTAGATCATTCCGTATGGATTAAACAAAAGATCAGCTAATGTGTTTTATTATGATTTTAAATAACATTTGCAAACCAAATTAGGAGAATTAAGTAGAATTTGTGTCACTCACTTCTATGACCATCAAGCGGGTGCAGTCCTCTACTTAAATTCTACTTCAGGAATTCACAACCAATCAGTGTTGGCCAGGACTCATCTCTGCAGTAGATTGCTGGGGTGGAAACATCAAGGGCGGGGATGCAGACAGGATTAGCAAACTGGTGAAAAAGGCATGGCTCTGTTGGAGAGCCATGACACCCTGGAGGATGTGAACTGAACTGAACTCCATCCTAGACAACATAAGATGCACATTTGCACACCAGGCACAGCTCTATATCCACAGATGTGCATCTTCAGATTGAACATCTCTCACATTTACAGTACACATATACAATATATCTAATTTCCTTCCACATTCCAACACCATACAACTCAGGTGACATGGAGACACCAAAAACATGTTTATATCTGACCTGGATGGTGCAATTCATCTGGACAGTCATCTGTGCATGAAACAATCTGAGAGAGCCTGAGACTCCCAGGTCACTTCCAAATGTGCTGAGGTGTGATAATAGTCTGTCAGCAACGCCACACAATAGAAAAGTGTGTGGTGGAATACTGCTCATGTTCTAATTCAAGCTAAGGTAAAACTAGACTAGAACAAAGACCATTCATACACACAGACATGCACACAGACATGCATACACTGCAAAACATCCTCTACCATAGGTTAGAATACATGAGATACAAACAATAAGTAAGTGGGCCTGTAATAATAAATGGTTGGAATGAAAGTGCTAAAATAATACATTTCTTAAACAGACATAAAAACAGCAGCAGTCACTAATATCTATTAAAAAGTAATTTGTTTAGTATACCTATATTGTATTCCTTAAAGGGGTTTTTCAAATTCATTACACAAAGGGTGTGAAGGGTCCTGAACTATTCATGTTGCTTTCCACCTGCACCTTGTGCACAGCTCTACCAACTGTCTCTGGGGGTTCTGTATAATCTCGCTGGCTGTGTTAACTATTTTTGTGAGCTTGCTTTTGCTCCTAGGCCCTAAATTTTCATAACGGCCTGTGATGTTTTAGGAAATAATACTTTCCACTAGACTGGTGGTAACCATCCTCAGGACTTCTTTACTCACGTCAGTGCTATTTATTTCCTTAGAAGAAACTATCTTTGCATTGTCTTCTTTAAAATGTAGCAGCTAAATTGGATTTGAATCTTTCTGGACCATCCTTCAGGAAGAAGCCTGGAAAGAAGACGTGTAAGAGGAGAGCATGGTGCATCAAAAACATTTACTCCAGGAGAAAGCGGGGGAATAATTACCTGTGTGTGTGGCTTGAAATGGAGCAGTTGAACATTGCACAGATTAGAGTGCATCCTCCAGTGCCCATTAATTAACTCTCAATTGACTTTCTTACCCTGCCGAATAAAATAGATGCCATGGCTGAAAAAATGGAGTAAGCAAGCAATCTGTAGTTCAAATATGTTTTGTCACGCCAGTCGAAAAAAGTAACAACAGAGGAGCTTCAATTTTCATTTGGGTTTGCAAGTAATGACAATCTGAAGCCCCTGTAGGACTTGAATTCTATGAGGATTCTCCAACACTGGACAGCATTTTAAATTACTCAATCCCAGGGAAGATCATTTGTGATTTTTTTACTATCTGAAGATCCATTACCCTGCTTTGTCTTTAACTTTTTATTAAGCCCACCCCTAAATGCTTTTTGGGGTGCTGTGCCTGTATAAAAAAAGCTATTATTTTCATGGCAAAAGCAAGTAAGACTCAACACTTAAAAAGGCTTTAATGGACAATGGCATTCATTCTAATGGGGCTGTCTTTGACTAAAAGCAATTTCAATTTAAGTGTTCATGTGATGATTCTGTTATTGATTCTGTCAGATTATTACCACACCTGAAAATGTGCTACACTTTGGCCCTTCTTTTATTGCCTTTAATGGCCATTGTATTATTATTGCTGTTTGCAATATGGTCTGACATTTTTAGGAAATATGCTCAATTGCTCTCTTGCTGAGAGTTAAATAGCAGGATCAATATCACTCTCATATCTGTCCAGGAAATATATGGCTACAGCCAGCAGCCACTTAGCTTAGCTTAGCATAATGACTGGGAACAGCTACCCTAGCACCTTCCTTGCTCCTGGGAAAGAAATAGTCCGGCACGGCAAAATCTATCTCAGAGCAAGTGAACAACTGTGGCTGGTGAGCTATCTGCTAACAGGATAGCCACCCAGCCATTCTTTACCAATAGACACATTTATTGAAGAGAGAAATAAAGCTCTCTGAACCCGGCTGCTAATGGGCCAATAACGTCACACAGTTTATTCAAAAGACGTATTTGTACTATCGACTTCTGTCTCATAACTGTCTACAAACCATTTCTCTTTTGTGGAGCATCTGAAACTGTCAGAGCTGGATAATTAAAGTAAATGGTGCAACACAGCTGATAAGATGGATTTCTCCATTTGGTTGTAATGTTTTTTTCTATTAAAACTTGTACAGTGACTGCACTATGTTGCCATTGTACAGCATGTGTGCTGTTTTTTACTTGTTACTTGGATTTTCTCATCTTCATAAATGCATTTGTTATCTAATTATTGGTGTGTTTTTGAATGAGGAGGAAGAAGAAGGAATTGAGTCGAGCTGGGTGTAGCAGAAAATAATGTTTCAAATTTTGAGAGGCCGTTACTGTAAATATGTTATTGCGGAGGTTTGCAGGTGCCTGTTTGCAAGGATGGCACACGAATCAGCTGCTCTTATTTTGGCCTGACAAGCAAATACATTTTTTACACAGATTTCACAGGAATACATTTATTTTGTTACAGAAGTTTCCCATTTAAATGCTGATATGCCCTGGCCTTTACATGAGATATAACGTGTTTTCTTTGGTTACGTTGCACCACAGTACCCAATGCCCTAATGTCTCTGCAAATCACAAGAAATTAGTAGTGGAATAAGTAGGCAAGACTTAGTTCCACAATTCATTTTGGTGTGCAGTGTCTGTATGTGTATACGGTGTCGTTTTTGTTTCCAGTATGCAACATGAAATGCACAAGCACGAATCTCTACTGATCCTGGCTGGATGATGTCATCCTTGATGGATCACCATCCCACTCCACTGGCTCACTGGTCACCATCGTGGATCACTATCTGGCTGCCTTCTCATTATGGGTACTGTCATGGACCACTATCTTGTAATGCTGCAAAACAATCAATGACAAATCAAAGCCACAAACACATGAAATTAGCATCAGTGTGTGCTTCTACATGTTGTTGTTGTGGCTTTGGTGCAATGCCAAGCAGACAAATTCATGTAGCATTTAGAAAATTAAAAACAACAACATGGAATTCTGATTCACAGCTGTAGTATGTGCAAATAAATACAGCTTCAACTGGTGAACTATAAATTCATCCTACCGCTCTTTCAAACATTATACTTTGACTGGCCTCTGGGGGGGGGAGTTGTTTAAAAGACGCCCCTTCACAAACACCCAACCCCCAACCTCTCTATCCCTTTCTCTCTTTCTGCCCTCTAATCAGCCATCAGGGAGTGTGTGTATCTGTGCCTGCCTGTGTGTGTGTGTGTGTGTGTGTGTGTGTGTGTGTGTGTGTGTGTGTGTGTGTGTGGTTTGAGGGATTTTGAATGGAGAGCAGTGAGAAGGGGAGCAATGACCCACAGTCCTCTCCACGCACTTCGACCTTAGCCGCTGCAATCCCCCTGTGGCTTCCCCTCCCTCCGCACACACCTCAGCTACTGCACAGCCTTGCATTCATTCTCCACCACCGCCTCCCCTCCTCTCTACACCCACCCACATGCCCTCTTTACTGGCAGAGCCACATAATTATTTTCTCTGGGAGACATACTTCTTGCACGCGCCTCTATCTTTAATTACAATTGGGCTTTAACAGGAGGGACCAGACGTGGTGCTTTGATGTCTGTTCCTGGCCCTCGACTTTCTCTTTTTTGTTTCTGGCAAATGGCAGAACACTGGCATGTCAGCCCCACACAACATCATATTCTCTCTGGCAATGATGGGATGTAAAGCATTGTATCTTTGTCCAAAGCAGATTGTGAATCCTTGGATCTAGGGCTGGTTTTTGGGTGGTAACATTAGCTTAACAATGGTCAGCGTGTTGTTCTGCTCGGAAAGTAAATTCCAGTCTGGCCATCTGCATGCTTTGATCCGAGCTGCCAACTACGACTTTGTTTTTTTGGAAGAAACACTGGCAGCAGGGATTAGTATGTGTGTGAGGAGAGTGTGGACATCAATGTGCTTATACTGTATGTTTTGAGGAGCATCCTCCCTTAATGCCTGCATACTGTATGTACAACACTGAACATTGGTTTTAAAGACTGATATAGACACTATTTTAGATCAAAGCTGCACAAGTACTATTCAGTGTCTTTAAATTTGAGCACGTTCATGCAAACATACTTACTTAAAAATATTCAGTGTTTTCCAGGAATGTATTCCTGTTAGCATTTGAAACAGCAATTAGACAACTCTTTTGGAAAAACAGAAGTGAGCCATCACACACATTCATTTCATCTGTGTGTACGCTGCAGTATTTGTGCAGACGCTGGTTTGTATGCACATGCATGTAGGCTTGTTTGTTTGTGTGTGTTTGTGTTGACTGATTAGCGACTAGGTCTGTGATTGCTGCTGTGCGCCTGTGATTAGAGCGTTGGCTGGGATGTTGGCTGCTGGCTCTTTTTGGCCACAGACGGACAAAAAACTGGACTGAATTAGCATCTCTGAGTCTGCCACCTCCTAGTGAGCAAGACCAGGCACTTTCTGTCCCTGATAGCCTGAACTCATGCCAGCGAACACTTTGTTGTGTAAATAAAACAACACAAATGAAAGCTGATGTAATGTCTGTCTATCTATTGCCATTATGTGAGTAATTTTGTGAAAATATGACACTAAGAACCAACATCTGTTCAAACGTGAGTCAGCTGCACGTAAATTGACCTCAAAGGAATAGTTCAATATTTTGTGAAATAAGCTGAGCTTTTTGCTGAGAGTTAGATAAGAAGATTGATACCTCCCTTGCGTCTCTGTGCTAAGTATGTACCTAGAGCCAGAAGGTCATTAGCTTAGCCTAGCATTAAAGACTGAAAGCAGGGTGAAACATCTAGCCTTGCTCTGTTTAACACAAAAAAACCTTGCATTTCCTCTAAACATTAACATGTTATATCTCATCTCATCGCTGTGAGGTTGCCAGGCAATAAACAGGAAGTCATTGCAACTGGACAGAAGTTGCTGTAAAACCGCAGGCTAAGCTATCTCTCCCCTGGCATCATATATGTATATGAATGATATCAATCTTCATAATTACCTCTTAACAAGAAAGCAAATAAGCTAATTTCCCACAATGTCAAACTAAGTCCATAGAACTAACATTTTTTTCACTTTTGGGCATCCTGTGCAACAATATAGCTATTACTATATTACTTCTTATTCTTATTCGATCATCTTATTTGGTGGGCTAGTTCTGTTTTCATGCCCTCCTGCCCTCTTATATTCATCAACACTGCTTACAAACATTGTTTTTAGTAGAATAAAGCAATACTTATTTTGCATTTACATTTAGTTTTAAAATAAGATATACAGGACCAGGAAGATTATTTTGGTCATCAGCAATATGGTATGGGAATACCTAGAAATGCAGAGTAGAGGACTGAACAGAGGATCTGTTTGTAATTACAGTTGATTCCACTCTAAAAGGGTTTAGCTTTGGCAGTATAAAAATCCTAACAACTGTTCCATCATAGACTTTAATGCACCAATTTAATTAGCCAACAAGTACAGTTTCATGTATTTGTTTATGTGTGTGTGTGCCTCTGGCTCAGCTCAAATGTATGCTTTTGGGTGCATTTTAATAACATTTCTGTATTCTTTTGTAAATCCATCAATAGCTGTTTTTCTCTGTATAAAATACCACCACCCACTGTCTCATTCAGATATTGAAAACATAAACTGAAAGAATGCTCACAAGCCATGGAATATCAATCAGTCTGCAAACAAGTTGGAGGTGTCAGCAGAGTAATGGGTTTTGTTTGAGAAAGAGTCCATAGCTGGTGCACACAGGGATTTAAAACAATAATCTTTCCGGCATAATGACTAGGTAATATGGATAGTCCATTTATCTTTGATTAGATTTTTCGATGCAGGGATTCATTCCCTTGGCTCCCTGTTTCATTATTCTTTCTAATTACCTGCACCGATTCGCCCATCAAGCATCGGTACACTGGCAAGATGTAATTGCTTCTGCCATAAATCAAGAAACATTTGGGGGCGTCTCAAGAGCTTCTTCTCCATTAATACAAACACAATGAGAAGCCAGGCTTATGTTCATACTGATAAATCCAATCATTCACTTTGACATTTTGATTTTTGATGTGTTCACTCTCTAATCTGAATGTTTTGGTAGTTCCTACACTGATAATTCCTGTCACAATTTTGTTTGACAGCATTTTTGCCTCATCAACATCAAGATGTGCCTTGTCCCCACTTGAGGAAAAAAAGCACTTTGCATTTGTGATTGGGATGCCAGTGAGTGGTGCATTATGCGTACAGCCACAATTGTCTGTCAAGGTCAAGGAGCATATTGTGTCTTAATGAGGGCTCTGATAAACATTCAGCTGCTGGCCCTCAGTGTTGCCTCATCTATGTTGTACAAAAACAGAAAACATGTAAAAAGTTGCCTGGAGCTGAACACCACCTTTTCCAGTCCGCAGGATTATTATTCTAATTTAGTTAAGGCATTAAGCAAATCAACAGCTCCCGCAGCAGCGCAGTGGGGAGAAGTGGCTAGAGGTGGAATGAGAATGAGCTAAGTTAAGGCAGACAGAACTGGGGCTTAGCTGTTAGCCTGCGGGTCAAAGTGATAATGTATGAACTTAGCTCTGGCAGACAAGCAGACAGCACTACATTAGTGACCAACGAGCGTCTTAGAGTGGGGGCTTTATTCTGAAAGCGACACAGCAAGTCTGCGTGTCAGCTGATCAGGGACAAACATGGATTTTTTGCTCAGCTACATCAGTACCGCTGTTCCTGCTGCATCAGATTTGTCAGTTGCTTTTTTTCTTTGCACAACGGTCACACTGACCTTGATATAGCTAGTGGTGAATTAGATTGTTTGTGTTTATGCCAAAGTATTATGCATATTAGACACTGAATACAAATGTAGGACACAATTTATTCTCTAAAGAATTTGTATTTGTGTTGAAAGTTGCTGTGTCCAAAGATTATACATGCTTTAATAATTTACTTTTTTTAATATTTCATATTTCATTTGTGCTCAGTGCTTACTAATTCTGAGTATTAATTCTTAATTTGCATTATACTGAATACAAACTTACTTTTAAAGAAACCTCAAGGTCTTTCTTTCATTAAATTCTATCAACACACCCTAGTGCTTATGTTTTATTCTAGTAGAATGGCAAGGGCACAGAGTTGATTAGTTGAAACCTGGATGAAATGGTAAATACAGACTCTACTACCAAAGAGATAAAAAAAACAAAAGCTGACAAAAAGGTCTTATAGATATTCTCTAACTCTGTTGTTAAATTTAGTCCTGCAATACAGTGGATGTGTGTGATCTCTTGACTTCTGGGTGTCCTTGCTTAATAGCATCTTGTCTGAACACATTCACTCTGCCCAGCCATGTCGGCCTCTTGTGAACCAAACAGTGAAGAGCAGCTTCAAATGATGAGAATGCCCACTGTACTAAAATCACTGGAGCGTAGCAAACTAAATGGTCCCCAACAAAGCACTTACTACCTTGGGTTTTACAGTAGTTAATCCTTTCTGGGGCCAACATATGTATTGTGTATGGTCTGTGCTCCTACCTACCTGTATTTTCTAGGTCCATGTTTAGTATGTTATTCATTGTTTAAAGCTACACATAGCCATTTGATTTATTGTTAACATAAACATATTGATATGTAGTATGTGAAAGGTGTCACTGATTGTGATGAAACCACAGATAATTATTACCTGATTGTGCATTTTTAAGTTGTTGCCGTCTGTTTGGTTCACTCTCATGGCTCTCATTTATCTAATTTCCAGTTTCATGAGGCAACTGTTTTATGTGAAAAGTTGTGATAAATGGGCTGTAGGTTAACTACTAAATGGTACACAAACAAAGTTATCTGGTGAACATAGTGGAGCATTTAGCTGCTTAAGAGCTGTACATTTTTCTCAGGCTTTGGTGGAGAGCCAAACAGAGTTTAGCCTACATTCATCAAGGCTCCTGATCTCCAAATGAATGCTAATGTTGCTACATATGTGCCAGATGTGTGAATAGGCAACTTTTTCCTAACATGTTCACGACACAAAAAGAATGATGGAGTTTGAACTGCAGCACACATTATTAGCTTTCTAGCTGATGTCTCCTTCTTGTCTTCTAGCATGGACCCGCACCTTGGCTTGCTGTAAAAGGTTCACTGCTAATTTAACTGTGCAGGCTAAATAGCAAATAAGCTAGTCAGCTAGGACATGCAGCATTAAAGAAATTTACCAGCAAATGTCAAGATGGGTTTGTTTTACATGCGTAATGTTTTGGTCCTTATTCTTCAACACAACTGCCAAGAAGACAGTAGCTGTCCTTGGCTTGTAAGCTACTGTTAAAAATGCAAATTTGTTAATGTTGTGTCTCGGATAAAGGAGTGTTTCAGATTTATCTTCAAATGCCTTTTTTATCCTTTCAATAATAAAAACAAATATTTATTTGAGTTTCACATTAAAAGGAGCAATTTGTTTCATTTTGACTTTCTTATCTTCTAATGATGAACAAAACTACTTTATCTGTTAACATAGTCAACAAACAAATACTGATTCATACACTAATTTTGAGTGAGTTCCACTCTTACTGTGGAAGCTACTACATTATGCTTCCTGTGAACATAGCTGTAGATATTATTGGCTCTCTTGCAGCAGTACTAGATACACACAGTTCTATCTAGTGTCCTTCCACTGAATATATTCAAGTGGCTTATGTTGAAACACTGAGTGGGGTGACTAAGGTGTAGCTGGCAGTGACCCAGGTTAATATGGTTAAAACCCTTGAGTGCCTGTGTCTGCAGACACAGAAGCATGCAGGGTGCTGAATGCAGAAAACAGAACCGAAGTCTTCAGAGGGTCTTATAGAGGAGTGCAGGGGGCAGTGATACAGGAGCTGCTGTATAAGCAGCTGTTCTGAGGCCTGTGTGGTGGCTGAGGTGGCTGTAAGAGTGATTTCCCCACAGTCTGTCTGTTCCTGCAGACCTTGAATCAAATCAGCACCTTTTGTAATGGGACTCATGTGCAGCAGGAATCCTAATTAAACACTGCATACAAAGCCAATAATTTTAAATGTAAATGTCATACAGAGCAGAGAAACACAGGAGCTGTAGGGCTGGAGAGCAAGCACACTGGCAACAATCATTAAACACAAGGGGCTGATGATAGTAAATGTGGTGTATCATCACAAGACAGATAATAATATTATCACTGTGGTGTTTTGTAGGATTCGGTATGATCTTTGTCTATCTCACACCATTAAAACAACATTTTGAACTGCAGGGACTTTGAGGGATGGACCACCGAACCTCTCAATGCTCTTGAGCATGTTAAGTTTGTGACTTGATAGAAATGATGAGGTCATGCTCTTCAAAGAGCACACTTAAAGCCACAGTGTGCCACTTCTCCTCCAACTCTGAAGTTGATTTCCGAGAGGATTAAAAAGAAAGGCTCCTGAATCTGCTCTCAGAAGACGAGAATTGATTTCGTCTTGAAAATGTATACAATCAAAGCATTTAAAGAGGTATTAGAATACTTACAGGATCACGTTCGCACCAGATGTCCTCTGACAAAGAGCTGTGCAGTCTATCAAACATTTTACAGTTACAGCCGCCATCTGATTATAGTAAGCAGCAAACAAAGTGAGGAGTATAAACCTGAGGTCCACTGGTGGGTGTGAAGTGGGATCAAAAAAAAGTACACAGTGAGACTGAATCCCTTTGTATGTGATTTCCTTGAGCTATAATTCATTTTGAATTGGAGATGAGGGACTGGCATTAGCAGAAGGTTACAGTAGGCTATACTAAGTTGAGAGGAGGAAGGGACTTTAACTGGCTACCACTGGCTTGAATCATTAGCGCATGCTGTGATCTATACTGCACATGTCCTTAAAGATGGGTTATTTGTTTTTAGCTGCCTGTTTTTCATGCTGCACTTTACAGAAATCAGTCAACAGCGTGGGCTGCAATGATTTTATCTTTATAAAAGTTGAACTTATGTTCGGAAGGCAGTTCAAATAGAAATATGAACATCCCAATGGGTTTGATGAAAAATAGGTTAGTTAGTTAGATGTTTGTTTGTTGTTCTAATATGAAGGCCATCCAAGCATGTGATTGGTGAAATTATGATTATTCTCATGAGGTTGACCGTGCATGTATGCATTAGCATGTTAAAACATGCAAAATAAAACCTATACAACAGGGATGTGAGGCACTAAGGCTTTAAGTTGCCACTGGCAGTGGCATCAGAGGTGAGGTGGAAACTGTTAACCTTCATATTACGGATCAAATCACAAAAAATAAAATCTGTTAACACGTCTTCGCACGCATTTTCACAGTTCACTAACTGATACGGGGAGAAGGCTGCTCTACCAAGTGGAAGCAGTATTTGCTGTTTTCATAGTCGTGCTGTTTATTTTATCCTTTGAGCCCAGCACAGCTCCTGAATATTCATGATTGTGCCTCCAAACGTCAGGACGCAGCGGCGGCTCTTCCTCCCTGACAGCGAGCGGAGAGACTGGGAGGAGAGACAGCATGCCAGAGTCCGGCTGCATCTCTCCCACCGCGTTTGAGGGCAAATCTGCTCTCAACTCATCCTACTCTGCACAGCCGACAAGGAAAGCAACAATGGACTGACGGAAGACAAACAGAGAGAGACAGAGAGAGAGAGACAGAGAGAGAGAGAGAGCGAGAGAGAGAGAGAGAGAGAGAGAGAGAGAGAGAGAGAGAGAGAGAGAGAGAGAGAGAAACGCCGCCTTGTTTTTGAAGCATGCACATCTTTTCTGGGCATAAGCTCCTCGGGGCTCATATTTGCAGAGCGAGACGGATCGAGTGACCACACCGTCTTTACGGCACAGCAAAGCAGCGGCGGCAGGATGCTTCTGTGCGAGCGGTTATTGCAGTGCGTCTCCTGGAAGATGGACGAGACATATTGGGGCTAAGGAAGTGGCGACTTATCACGTTGCGGAGGAGAGAGGTTTCGCAACTGCCGTAGGCTGTTTAAGAGGATGAATGCCTTCTCTGGCGTCATTTCTTTCGCGTAATATGTAGCTCCAAACGACGGCAGCTGTTCCTCCACTAGTGAAGCCCGTAAACGCGTCGCTCGCCGCCAGCAACCTTTCCAACCTTCGATCTTCACGCGACGGGCGCGATGCCTCGCTAAGAAGCGAGCGCAGCCGCCTGAGCTGTCCGCGGTGCTGAACGGGTCTTTAGGAGTTGACCTTCTCTCCCCGAGCGGAAAACCGTCCTCCCGCAACACACAGTAGAGGTGGCAACGCAGGCCACCACACATGGACAGCTGCTGGGCTTGACTGAGTCAGCCAGACAATATTCTCTTTCATGGCTGTGGCACGCAAAATCAAAACTTTGCTGACCGTCAACATTTTAGTGTTTGTGGGGATTATCCTGTTCTCGGTCTACTGCAGAATCCAGGACCGATCCGAGGAGCTCATCCAGATAGGGCGTATGTCTGATCAGAGGCTGCGAGCCAGGAATGGCAAAGTTTCCAACTTGGTGGACAGGCAGTCTATTCTCCAGAGGCTGGAGAGGCTGGAGGATGTGGTCTACAATCAATTAAACGGTAGGATCCGGTTTGGTTATTACATGGGCAAAATCTGTGACTTACTGCTAAAGAGGTCATCATCGTAATGAGGTAATAACCACTGCTAGCGAACCACTTCATGAATAGTGGCTCCTAAAAAGACATTGTCCAATGTAGAGCACTTTGTTTTGACTCAATTGGACAAAATGTCTTCCAAAATCTAAAAAGTGTACAGGCTGCATACACTGAGGTGAGTTTGACATAGACCTGGAGCATGACTCATGCATATTTTTCAGCATCATTTATTTGCTAAAGCAGTGAAAATCCGGCTTAATTTTACACATGAAACAATGTCAGATGTGTTAGTGAGTAAAGGTCTGCAGCCTCTAAAGCACCAACCCTGCTTGTTAAGAAGCTAATGAAGCAGGGTGATGCATTATAGTGAAATCAGCTACTAGGTATATGTGTGTCCAGCGTTTGTGGTGATAGACTTTACTGGCCTGTTACTATCAGACTGTGAAACCCCTAACCCATAACTGACTTGTTGTAAACTTCACATAAACTTATGCTTTAAGTGTTGATGTCTGTGCTTTTGTATAGAATCTCACTTAGAGGAAGTCTGTCTCTAAGCAGCAGCTCATTTCACTGGAGGCACCGCTGGTGAAACATATCAGATTTAACAAGCTGTCTGAGTTTTGAAGGAGCGTCTAATGTAATGGCTCTATAACAGAATGACAGACTTGTATTTCATTGTATGGCCATTAGTCTGTAGGGCAGATTTGGTCTCTTCAGCAGAGCAGCAATCTTTGAAATTAGGTTACATATGACTCTGTCTTACTCATGGTCCTGTTCTCCCGTGGGAAATCCACATAATCACAACTGATGTTAAAGATACAATCTTGGCGTCATTCATACAGATGCTTGAAAAGACTGATCTGGGTACATTTCATGAAATATTACAAGCTTATATCTCATTATAATGACATTATTGTTCAATAACCTTAAAGTAAGCAAACAAACTCTTCTGGTTTTTTTTTATTGCATCAAGCACCATACTCCCATGCATTCAATTATATTCAATCAATTGAGCTGTGTTTTCACAAAAATATATTGATTTATTAAATTAACAAAGCAAAATCAGTGGGCTTTAAGACAATTAAGGATGAAACATGCAATTATTGCAATACTAAATGTCGAAATTGAGAAAAATACCAGTCTCAGTTTTTAAGAGCCCAAGGCCATGTCTTTAAATGTCTTGCTTTGTCTGACCAAAACCATATATATATATATATATATATATATATATATATATATATATCTATCAGATAATATATTATAAAGAAAAACACACAAAAACCACAAATT
>JAVQJL010072150.1:0-17491 GCA_036024295.1 Nannoperca obscura | reverse complement strand
GTCTTGACTCTATTTTCTATTCATTTCACAACGTATGGTGGTGAATAAGTGTGACTTTTCATGGAAAACACAAAATTGTTTGGGTGACCCCAAACTTTTGAACGGTAGTGTATATCTGGACATATTAACTGGAGTGTGGCATGTATGAGCTGTGATGCAGAGTGCGTATACTGTACCTTGGATTCAAACACCTTAAATTCACTGCTGCTCCTGGCCCTGCAGAACAGCTTACATCTGTCTCTGGGAGAAACACCAGCATACTTTGGTATCCACTGTTTCGTGTTCCCGTTGTAGTCCAGGTAGTTGTGACTGTTGTACTTCTCACACTGCTCCTCTCTGAAACTCTTTCCTGAAGGTAAAAGATGGAGTAAAGGTCACTGAACAATACACTGAGGTCAACTTGCTGACAAGAAAATATAATCATCCCAAACAAATCAGAGTCAATTCACTGAATGAAGTTGCCAAAATATATTCATTATGTTAATATACTAGAAAAGGAGAAAGAAAAGGAAAAACTTTATAAAAAAATAATGCTAAATAAACATTTAAATGCTAAAATGTAAAAAGAAAAAAACTAATCACCTACATTTTAGTACTAAGCTACAGGAGGGATGTCAATTGATTCCCAAAGGATGTTTGGTGAGATTCTACACTGATGAATGATTTTATAATTAGGCCGTTTTTATCATTATTCCATGGAGGTATTGCATTTGTCTACCTTGTTGAAAAATATAAAATAAAAGCCTGGTTACATCACTGAATATCTGTATTTAGTTAAAAAGTGTGTATGGAAATATTGAATTTATTATTTTATATCAAAACACTGGCTATCAGCAGCTTCAAGTATTGGGTTTGAAACCTGCTGAGCACCGATTCTCACCTTCGCTGCTGTCACAGGGCTGCGTGTTGCAGGACTGGTACTGAACCCTCTGTCCCTCACAGTACTTCCCTCCGTTCTGTGGCACGGGGTCAGTGCACTCCCTATAGGAGAACTCCACCCCACCTCCACACGTTCTGGAGCACTGCTGCCACGGCCCCCATAAGCTCCAGCCACCGTCCACAACCACCTGTGGTAAAACACAGCAGGAAAAGAGGGGGAAAAAAGAGCAGTCAGAGTAGTTGGTTAGAGCTCAGTGCCAAAGGCAATCTCAGCTGTGTAGCCTAAACCACAGTCTGGGCTTCTGGGTTTGAGGCCGCACAGTGTGTTGGCGTGCCGCGACTCCAGGCTAAATCTGTGTTGAAGTTCGGCACGCGCCTGCTGTCTGCCTCTACCCACATTCCTGCCACATGTGTCACTCACCACTAGTAGAACCTGCCATGCTGCAGCTTTGTAAGGCAACATTTAATGTGTGTGTGTATGTGTGTGTGCATGCATGTGTGTGTTTGCTAGCGTGGGTGTCCTTTCCAGAAGTTTTATGAGTTTGGACCAGCTAACATTCCAACTGCCAACACGTCTGGGTTCATAAACAGATGTGTTCTCATAACACAAGGAGAAGATATCAAGGCAACCAAGCTAAAATAAAACACTGAGATGTATAAATGTTCTTTAAGGAAATATAAAAAGGCATCATGAAGCAGATGGATTTAATCTCATCAAATTCCAACTATGTTGTAATCCGTACTTTTAGCCTGTACTTTTCATTCATGTATTACTATTAAAAGCTGCACACAGAACAGAGACACTATTTACTCTGTAAAGTCTTGTACTGATGACTTGTCTTTGCAAGGTAAGCTGGAAGGTTTTCTAAAACAGCAGTTTTCGAATGGGAATCCTGTATTGGGTTGATAATTTAAAAAATGAACGTCTGAATCTAAAACATCTTATGGTAGCTGTTCTGGAGCGTTCAGTTGTGTCACACAATCCTCAGCTGTGTTTCCCCATTTGTTATTGAATTTGAGATGTTTTTCACTTCTCGTCAAAGTTGAACGTCAAAGTATATTCTGGACATTGAAAACAGCCCTCCATGGTCCATGCGGCAGTTCTGGAGCTTTCGATTGTATCACACAATCATCTTCAACTACTGTTTCAAGAATGGATAGGTGGAAAGTTAATCCAATTTTTGTTGCAGAACAAATTGTGAAACTCTGCAGCATACATTAATCACAGACATATTTTCTCTATACATCAAAAACCAATTGTGAAACCAAAAAACACTGAGTTGCAGTGTTGTAGTCAAGTTGCTGACTCATGAGTTTTATGGCGACACACTTGATTACTCTGTTTCTGACTAAATGAGTTGTGCATTTCAAAGGAAGTGACTTACCGAAACCTACAGGGAATTCTCAGCAGCAAGCAAGTGCAAGCAAATTAACATCGTCAGCATGCAATGAGAAGTACATTAGGAAGTGCACAGTTAACAGATGTCATATTACATCCTTTCAAGTTTGATGAGGTCAAAACTTTTCAAAAATTACTGACAGCTGACAGCCACTCAAGGACGCCAAAGTGTGAAATGTCCAAGTGGAATATTTTCTTTTAATTTATATTATATATAAATGATTTATATAATATAATTAGTATAAATCTTTGGTCATAGTTTATGGCTAATGCATTAGCAAAGACTTGCCTATGTAGACATCCAGCATTATTTTGGAATCGTGTATCTGTCCTAATAAATGTTGATCCAAAATTCACTCTCCTTCTAGTTCTGTAATGTTTTTCACCAACTCCCAAGAATATTGATTGATAATATCTGGCTCATTAGCTGCTAAATGCTCCTTTATGTTCACCAGTTAGCAGTTGTCATTCATCTATTTTATGCTACGCAGGTAATGTACAGTGGAGAACAGCTGCCTGGTGCTGCTGGAAATGAGGCTGATGAGAGCAGTGAGAGTGAACCAAAGCATAAAGTTGTTTGACATAAAACCAAAACAATGTGCTGAAAGATGCTAAAATGCGAGCACTAAAATAAGTGCTGTGGGGAACTGCAAAATCAGAAAGAACTGGTCACTACAAGCGGCAACTTTCATTCAACCCACAGTTCATATAAAAAACTTACAAATAAAGAAACTATGTAACTTGACTTGAAGCCACCGTTAAGTACTTAATTAGAACTTAGTAGAGAAGAGTTACAAAGACAGAAAACTGACTCAGTAATGTCAGTTAAAGAGCTAAGTTAGCTTACATTAGCTAACATTAGCCGTCACAAGTTACGGGTCATTCCAGTCATACCGGACTAACTAAGGCTGTAGCGGCTAAGTGTATTGAATTGAGCAAGGGTGTGTTTAATTTCAACTTTTCATTTGTAAGAAGAACATTATGTTTCTATAATATGTTTAAGTTATACAGTCTTGCTTCGATGACATAAAGCACTACTTTTCCGATAAGGAAGCAGTCTTACCAGCGGCTGCATCACCTCCTGGGTCGACATGCATGCTCCGTGGAGGCAGGTCCCGTTGAGGCTACAGGGGGTGCCATCAGCCCAGGGCAAGCTGCCGTTCTTGGTGGAGCACTGTGGTGTCCCGTCCTCCTGACACCACAGCTGGCTGCAAATATCACTGTCTGAGGTGTTGGGGCAGTGCACAAACTCCTCTCCAAAAATCTGCTGGCACTGCTGGTCCAGGCTGTACTTGGTACCTGGTAGCTCTCTTGGTAACAGCATGGTACTCTCTGGGACATCCAGCAGGCAGTCCCCTGTTGTTACAATACAAAGCAACACTGTATGTATTATATTGTGGTTTGTGGAGATTATGGTCTTTGCTGCTCTGTGACAATTGCAAATGTGTTGCTGGTGTGTGTGTGGCATGACAACAGTGGAAAAATATTCAGGGCAAGTTGTGTCCTGATCATAAAAATTAATAATACATTTAACTAATGCAGTGCACTTTTATAGGCAGCCTAGTGCTCTGCATCTGGATGTTTTGCCAGCTATTCTAAATCTGAATTATTAATTGTTCCTCTAATGATTCTTTATTACATTCAATAAGCTTTTTGTGTGGAGTTGTCAATGACGTCAGCAGTTCGGAATGAACATTCTCAGCCACATGAGTTTTCGTTGGGGGCCTTTTCCAACTGATAAAGAACATATTTTGCTGACACCAGCTGTTGCTTTTGGCTGAGGAGGTAAAGAACAGAATGAAGTCCAGTGGAAAAGAAGGTTCACTGATAGGTCTAACAAGGATACAAACAATACAAGATGCACAACATGAGATGGGAAGAGGGAGCAATGGAGGCGAGACACAGAGAAAGAAAGGGAAAGGGAAAGAGAGGATGTGGAAATATAGGGCAAGATAAACTACCCCTACAACCCATAATTTGAGGGGAGCGACATGTTTAAGCAGGAAAGCCATAGTTAGAGTGCGAGAGGAATAACAGTATGTTTTATTCATCTCTAAATCAGCCCAAATAACAGAGCCACAGTGTCATGGCAGACATCCACATTGGCATGTCTACAGGCCTGCTCAGTTTCTGATCACATTTTTAACACGTTGGGGCGACATCCTAAATATTTCCTACCATGTCCGTTGTCAAAGAACTCTGTGATGTAAAGAGCGCTACAGGGAGACCAAGGCGCAGTCTTGTTGAGGCTGACAAAGAGAGGAGCCATCAGGTAATGTCCTCCCAGATCACCAAACAGCCTCTCACAGGTCTTGGAGTCATCATGAGGCATACTCAACACATGACCTGCAGTGGGAAAGGATACAGTGATAACCATGTGACACACAGATGCACAAAAGCGTGGTTATGAATGACGGAAAAAGACTTAAAGCTTCACAGAACTTGCCTAATACACTACATTTAAAAAGTTTCTTCATAAATCCCACACCCACACCAGCCCACCCATATGACAGTAAATGTGAGCTAACCGAGCTCATGTGCAGCTGTGAAGGCAGCTTGCAGGCCGTTGTCCTCGATAACTGAGCAGCTTCTCTTGGGATCGCACATCGTCCCGACATCGGCCACACCCAGTGTGTCACAGCTCTTCTGTCCACAGATATCCTGCAGCACCAACAAACAGAGTGATAATGATGATGTGAAATTTGAAACGCTAATACCAATGTTAAGATTTTTTTAATTAAAGCTTGCAAAACAGATATTCAAAATCTTACATGTGACCATTTTCATGCAAGAACATTTCTAAAATTATGAGCATTTGTGTTACAAACAGTATTATTCATTATATCTAAGTCTAAGTATCTATGTCAAAAAGCCTCCAATACAAGCATGTACTGGTGTCGGTGTACATTACCGGGGCTACCTGTTGTGTTATGCTATATATTAGCCTTGTACAGCTAGTGCAGCAAGGCTAGCCTAGGATAGTTTGACCAATACGAAAAATGAATTACACTTTGATATATGCCCACTGGCCTATAGCTAGCATTGCATCAAAGTGTAATTTTTCTTTCAATCTATTTAATGTAGGAAGTTGTATATGTATATACATATATGTATTAGGCAAATCCTTACCACACCAGTGAGATATGCCATTAAGAATCATCGAATGCCAGTGGTATGTGCCATTTGAATGGCAACAACATACTACTATTCAAAGTAAATTGGTATGTACTGTTGGAGAGTGGAACATGAGTGGCATACCATTTATAAGTGTCATAAGCCAGTTGAACCACAGCAGCATACCAAAAACCAACAGTGTCATACCATTCAGAATTAACACATACTAGAACAAGAGATGCAGAACCATGAGACATTTTGGATCTTGTCACTGCAGCCAAACAGCTTCACTGTCATGGAACACTAAACGTCTCCACTGAAACCAAGAAAAATGAATACTTGTATTGCATCCAATTCATCTATTTCATTCAAATCAGTTCAGGTTAAAGTCTTGTTGTGGAAAATAAGTATTGAGCAATTCACAGTGGACATACAACAGACTTTTTGATACCCTATGTTTAATACGTGATCAATATTGGCTTGATACATTGTCACAAACCTATATACTGCCGATTTCCCCATGAAAAGTACTGACCATTTGCTTAGAAACTGCTGACAGAGTGGATTATTAAAGAGTTAAAGACATTATTCTGTCAAATAGTTAATATAGAAAGTGTATGGGCAGCCCTGAGTGACTCTATATATTAATCACGTAGGATGGCGAACCTTCACCGTCTATTTATGTACTGTAATTGTTTTTCTGCCATTTTTAAAGAAACAAATCAAAAACATGCTGCTCAGTGTTTCCGTCATAAAACAAAGCAAATAAATATCCTCCAGAGCTGTGATGTGGGAAAATGCAGTGTGGTGTATCAGAAATCTTTCCCTACTCTAGAAGATGCCTGGTTGTGTAGGACTGTCGGACTGTGGCCTCGCCTCAGGCCCCCCCAAAAAACCACAAGGCAGAACCCTCTGTGATTCAAAACACATCTGGACTTGGAGCTACAGTTTAAACACAACTCAGCATGTGTTTGTACACCTTGTTCCAAAATAGATGCATCACTCATGCATGCAGACACAGACACAGAGCAAGATGTATGGGTAAAAGCACAAGGCACAGTATTGCATTTGCAGATAGTGCAGACAGACATGCAAGCACACACAGAGTATAAGAGCACAAAAAGGCATGAGAAAAATGTTTCCACTACATGCAACAGAATGTGAGCTTTGAGTTTCACAACAGCCAGTGGTAGCAGCAGCCTCCTCTAATGACTGTGGGATACATGGCATACATTTTCAACCCTGACCCTGCAGCACACTAAAGCCCTGGCCATTTAAAGTGTCCTAATGTCAGGACTGATTTGTGGCAGCACTAAAGTTAGTTCATCCACGAGGAGCCTTCCGTCCTCTACATTTCAAAGCATATCTCTGCAGAAATGGAAAAATAAACACAAAAAAGGGGTTCGTGTGAATTATGGTTTCTCCGATAGAAAGCCACTTCAACAAATCCAACACAACACTGCAAAAGCCCATGTGTTCTATTCATCATTTCCCTGATCCCGGGTCAGATTTATGTGCCGAGCCTGTCATGAAATCAAGCTGCAACCAGGGCACTTAGCTATAAAAATGTAATAATAGAGAGGTTACTTGTCTAATGTATTGTCTGCTAACACCTTGTCAACATGCACATACCAGATGGAAGAAGGCAGCCAAGTACAGCAGAACAAGCCAATCGCAACTCAAACCCTGAGGACTTGTGAGCTTATTTCCTGTCGAAGCATTCATAGAGCACAGTTTGTTTGCTCACTGTTGACGTCCCCCCTGTTTGAAAAAGAATACAACTATTCCATTTTCAGCATTCCTACTGTACACAGAGGTCCTGAAAGGCTTTACTTAACATCACCTTGTTTCCTCTTATTTTCTAATCTCACACATGCTCCTGGGTTGCTTAACGATCAAGATATGACAATAGGGGTTCTTTTTCAGTCGGGACCCCCACTTTAAACACAACTGGCCCGAAGATTCACTTGTGTTACTGTAAGACACTTTGGTTTCAACTAATTGTTGTTGAGGTTTGTGGTTGAGTCTGCTGCATCGGAAACCAAATTACATGGCCTGGGACTGAATTCCACCAGGGCTTAATTTGTGACTCATCTGTTCTGGGTTATTGTCTTCTGAATGGAGACCAATATATACCAGACTATCATGGGTGAGTGGCCTGTCCATTCTAATGATACTCAATAAAGCACCCCACATTGTTTGAGTCATTTCAAACACCAAACAGTCCAAACCACGCTCTAAAGAAAGGCCAGACTATCATTATCTATCATGATCTGTGTGTAAGTCATGACGTCTGACACCAGTGATGAGATATTGCTAATGCTAATACTAAATTGTTTTAAAACAGCATAAATCTTGCAACTTTTAGTTGTGTTTTAATATCCACCTTTTTCTCTGCTAAATGCTCTGCCAAGTTCACCAGTTAGTAGCTACCTTGGTCTGCCTGCTGTTTGGTGCTGGCCAGGTGGGGTACAGTCATATTATCATAGATGTTTTGCTGAAAACTGCTTCCTGCAGTTGCTGGAAATTAATTAATAAGAACGATGAGACTGAACCAAAAAAGAAGCTGCAGGTCAGAAAACCAAAACACTGAGCTGAAGGTGGTAAAGCACCTTGTAGTGCTGAGGGGAACTACAGAGTTAAGTGATAATATTCAATGAGTTCATCACTATGAGCATTACATTTCACATTACAGACAGACATTTGACCCATTAGTTATATGAAAATATTCATTAGTGCAGCTTTAAATTTCATGATCAAATATTGTAAACATTCAGCATTTCCAGTAGCTAAAACGTTTCAATAAATCCTATGATACATTTGGTGTTCACCAGGGATCAATACTTGGACCATTGGTTTTTGTAAATTAACCCAAACATTCTAACAAATTTGATCAAACATTTTTTTTTTACTCATGGTCCACTTATTAGCTTTTTTATTTTTTATTTTGCCTGCATCTCACACTCAGTAGATGAAGTTTGCTCATTTGTCATGCAGATAGCTCAATTGACATCAGGTGACCTAAAGTATACAACTTTGATCACATGATAACATGTGGTTGTAAATAGGGGGTAACCACTCTCGGTTCAAAGATGGTCACTGGTGTCAGATGCAAATGGTCTTCTTGATCGGTCAATGCTAACTCGTTTTGGTCTTCACAGACAGTTGATGTTGTTTGTTTCCAGTGTTCATTCAATCTCTTGTCCGGGTTCATTTCATCAATGTAGTCTCTGTGGCAACTGAGCAAACTCAATCCACTGAAGAAGACTGTGAGTCACAGGTGAAAGCTATGGAAAAAAGCTAGTAAGTAGACCTTGACTTAAGATTTGGTCAAGAATTAGCTTTCAAATTATAGAAAATGTCTCTCATCAAATGGTTTGAAACATTATATGCAGATGATGGTATGTTGTATTGCAGACAACCATTCTGCAGCTGTGTACAAATCTCATTGTACTGTGTACAGGCTTTCTATTCTATTCTAAAGAAGCTAAAGCCAGTATGCACTTGGCCCTCACCTCTCTGGTGAAGAGCATGGCAGTGTCATAGTGCTCTGGATGCCTCTGGCTTGGTGGGTTGAAGAGCTGCTGCCAGGAGCAGAAGTTTCTAAGAGCCACACCTCCGTTGCTGGAGACCTCCGGGCCGACTTCCTCGTCCTCCACCACCAACATCTTAACCAACACCAAGTTTACTGAGTTCTTTATGCTGGGGTGCTTGTAAAGTTGGGCAGCCATCGACATCAGGGTCAGAATGTAGTGCTGTGAAGGAGAAGAGACAGGACACAACATTTAAAAATGTAAACTTCCACAAACGGACTAACGTGTTTGAGATGTTTAAAAAGCTTGGAAAGCACAAAGACACAGTTTAGGTGGTTAAAAGATAACACAATTAAAGCCAAATGGGTGAAGGTCACATCTCGCAGAAAACCATTTCTGCATGCCATGCCATTTTGCTTGTGTTTCAGCCTGCACAGACTAGAGCCTAACTGATACTGGATTTTTGTGGATGAGCTACAAACCCTGACAACACTCAAGTGATATCATGTTTTAAACAAATCCTAATAAAATAAAATAAAAATAAAATAATTGGTTATCAAAGAACCAAGATATGGTTTAAAATGCATTGTCAGTGCTCTCTGCTGGACAAACCACGAAATGGACACACACATAACAATCTTTCTAAATTATTGCAAACATATCTTTTGCCTTTTTGGTAATGCAATTTCTTGTTACGTGTTGGCTGATACAAAATATCTGTGATCAGCTAAAACCAGCTGATATGTTTAATTTGTCTCTATCACAGACCACCTCTTATCACAGATTTCCAACACAGAGACCCCTTCAGAAGTACAAAACAACAACCTTCATGTAGGTGAAGTTATTTTTCTTTGATGATTGTAACAGCAAAAAATCTATGACAACTAAATAAAGGTAACCGGGTTTAATAGAAACACATTGTGCTGTAGTACAAATAACTATTCTACTATAGTTGTAGCCAAAGAGCACAATAAAAGTGGACTCCCAAAATAACATGGTTTGCATTGTTACTGAGGCTGTGAAAAGTCTGTATCTTCTGAAATGGAAATGTAAGACAAAAAATGACATAATTGGCCATTAAAAGCATTGTATCCTGTATAATACTATTTTGTGGTGCTGCAAATTTATATCTGTTGCTATTTATGTTTTTTTTCTCCTTTGAGGAGAGGAACACTTCTGCAAGAAGTTTGCCTGGAGTCTCCCCCTGGCCCAATAAACTGTCCGCTGCCTTTAAAGGGGATGAGAGGAGCAGATGTGATTGGTTATTATGTACGTTTGACACCCCCTTTATTTCTCTGCTAATAATGTACAGTATTGGTACACTTCACCAGGATTGCGCATGAGCTTTAAAATTGCAACAATCTGCTGAACATACTCACATGTATTTGCACCCTAAGCTCGCAACCAGTTTCAGGACAATCTAACCATTATTTTACACCCCATTATTGAACTATTAAATTAACTGTTCATTCATCCATAACTGTGTCATGGTAGGTAGTGATGGGCAGGGTTTTCCACACCGCTGTCATGGTGATGTGTTTTAGTGGAGAGCTGGTAAATCACTATGAATATGGAGGATTGTTCCAGGATGTGTATTGTAAAGTCTTCCATCAGTCTTGCTGAAATTACTTTTTCTAGAGTGGGATGAGGTTTTTCCACATGTGCTGTACACACACCCACACAGCCACATGTTGAATTTTGCCTGGGACCTCCAAATCAATCAAACTGCCCCTGCTCGTAGAAAACCAGGGCAACATAGATGCAATTTGAAATAATAAGAAATAATCTGGTTTGTAATGAAATGCCAATATAAATCCAGTTTGTCTAAAATGTGTTCACTTGACCCTGGAGCGTGACTGCCTTTACTTACTTACTTAACTTAATTACTGTGGGAGAAGGCAGAATGTTTGGCAGCTGGGGAGCTTTTTAAGTACAAACAGACTCAAATTTGGCTGATCCAGATTGTGGCAGAATCTCAGATTATAAGACTTGTGTTTAAATTAGTTTTTAGTTTAGCTCCAGGTTGAAACTGAGGATAGAGAGGATGCTTTTTGCAGTTTTTTCATTTAATATGACCAACCATCAAATGTTGCTCAATTAAAATATTGGATGATTTATATAATGTACAGCAGGAGTCTGATTCTGTGTAAAAACAATTGAATATATTTTGTAAGCCTTGAGAATCTTCCCTAGGTGATGCTGAGGCTCTGCTGCCAAATCGTGACCAAGTCCTGAGGAATGTGGTTCAGCATTGCTTGCATTTCTGTTGCCTGACCTTATTCTCAGCCTGTGGAAAACAGGGAGCCCACCGATTTCCTCCCAGGCTCCCTCGTTGCCAAAACATGTTTTATGATGCAGCACAGATCTTTCGAGGCTATGATTTCTCGCAAACAGGATGGCTCAATAAAGGGAAATGTTGCGTCTTCTGCAGTTAGTTTATGTTGCCATCTAATCTGCTAAAGTAAACTACGGGTTGTTTGTGTTCGTATCAGCAGTGTGCTCAGGAAAGAATGAGTTTATCGTGTCTGACCTTTATTTCATCTCCATAGAAGTGGGTCATTGTTGAGTCTGCCACCACCAGCGTCTCTATGAACCGTGGCGCGGAAACAAAGCGTCTCCGGCGAGGTTCCCTCCGTGCGTCACTGTCGCCGTGCGTAAAACTTTCCCCATTGTGCTTCTCCTCTCGACTGTCCGCCGCAGCGTGATCAAACAGGAGGGGAACACCGTGGCTTCGGGTGAATGTCCTCCTCTTGATGACATGCAGCTGCTCTACAGAGTCTGGTCCAAGGCCGCCGCGAAGTTTGGGCTCAATGAAATACTCTTTCCCCTCTGTTATGAAGGAGCCGAAGATACCGGAGCACAGACTGATAGATATAACCGAGCTTTGGTCGTGATCTACGTTCCCCGAATAAAAGCAGCTCCTAAGCTGTCCTTCACTCTCCTCTGTCTGGTTCATCCAATTCTGGAGATCCGCAACAGGTTTGGCACCTAAAGCGCTGCGCAAAGAGCCAACATCTCTGGCTTTGATGCGCTGTATGGTGAAGGTAGGCGACATAAAGCTGGTATCTGGAACAAGATTTAGAGTCAAGTCCTTGCCAAATGCACTGAGGATAAATCTCGGCTGTTCCTCGCTTCGTTTCCAAAAGCGACCGCTGATTCTGCCATTTATCCGAACAGGTACAATATCCTCTGATTCAAAGGGAGTGGAAAGTGCCGCGTTCATTACGCACAAGAGAAAAAAGATCGAACACACAGTGAAACACATCTTCTGCAATGGAAATTGCACAAGAGTGTTAAAAATAAAGAATGTATTGCAATGTATGTCCTTTATCTCTGGTCTCCAGTCGAAGGATTATCTCCTCAAATCAGAGGTCCTTTCAAATTGAAATGATGTTCCAGTGCTGTAAAGCCAGTCTTGGTCAAAGTATGTCTGGTGTTTAATTTCAGTCGGAGCTGTTGTTTCTAATTCTCTAAGCAAGCTTCGTCTTGTGGTACCGCTCACCAGCACCGCTGCAGTCTGGACATGTCGCGGGTATTTATACTTTCTGCTCTTCCCTGGACATGAGGGGGTTTATTTTTGATATCCTCCGTTGCTGGAAATTCTCCTCCCACTCGCACTTCACGAGATACTCGCGGATAAAACGGATCCAATGAGAATAGGCCGACACTCCCCCCTTCTGAAACGGCTTGACAACCGCGCTCCTATTATTAACCCAGCGTGCTATGTGGCAGCTTCGGGACATCTATGCTACGCATAGCTGGAAGCTACTCCAGTTATTTCGGAGCTGTGTGTGAGTGGCAGGCCCCCACAGAGCCCGGGACCCCTCCAAGGCCGATCCGCTTTATCCCCGCACAAAAGACCACCACTGGACAGAGAACGGCGCTGTGTGTGCTTAGAACTTAAAACAATATTAGGAAGAATACTGTCAATTAAACGTGTTTGTGCACAATGTATGTTCTGCAGCGAATAATGAGAGTGAACAAACAAACAGGAAAAAACGAGTTGTTCTTCACCCAAAGAACTATTTCAATAATTTGAAGGGTATATTATGAAGTCATTCAGCAATGACTCAAATAAACCTATATTTTTGTCCAGTTGTAAAATGACATTAGTACTACTGCTGATTTGAAATTCCTGAAAATGCCATAGAGCTTTTCCAAAAGGCTTCTGTTGTATTACAAGACTAACACATGTTCTGCCAGTCACCATGTAAATCACTTTATTAAGACTGCGTTCCAGGAGAATGCCATCAAGTTGAACAATCCAAAAACCAAAAGAAAAATCTGGAGTTGCAGTTTAACACGTTCACCGCCAGATGGCACCAGAGCACTACAAACGTGTTCATGAGCTTAGACGCACTGGAGCACCACTGCACTTCAGGTGCAAACAGGTGTCGCTATTTTCCCGCATTTCATCTTGAAATGCAGAGAAAAATCCACGCGCTGACTCAAACCTATGGTCACACCTCAGCAAAGGGGAATGGCATGAGAAATATGTTACATCGTGTACAGTTTGGAAGTTATGGTGCATGTGCATTCTTTTGAAATGAATGTCTGAATGTCACACACCTCTACATTAAAGCAGTCTCTGTGAGTTGCCTTTTGTTCCTTGTGTTTCTGCTCCCTATCTGTCCGCTTCGCGCTGAGCCTGGGCGGTGGGAGGGGGATGATGCTCCAGCTCCTGTCACACATGCTGTACAGCAACAATAATATTTGGAGAGTTACAAGTGGCTGCGGTCTGCAACACAAACCGAGACGCATGACCAATGAACTCGCTCTTGCTCACATACCCAGATTTCAGTGTTTATGTGCGACTTTAAAGCTCAACAGCTCAGAGAAGTTGGTGGCCAGAGTGGAGACAGTGCAAGATGAGAATGAAGCTGGAAAGCAGTGCTGGTGCTTAGTTTTCTGAGGACGCACAAGCGGTGCTCCGTGCCATTGCGCACAACTTCCTTACCGCATGCAAACGCACCGCAGCCGAATTACAGAGTGGACATTCCTGTACAAGAGCAGAGATGGCTTTACTCATTAGTTCTGTGATTCTTTTTACAGAGTGCTTACTTTATTTGAAAGTAACAAACTGCATGGAGGTGGATTTCTGCATACCGGTTCACGTGGATCATCAAAAGCATGGAAAACATCTGCACCGGCGCGCAAAGCAGATGAATGACAGCGAGACTGTTTTTAGACTAAGTGCTTTCAAACAGGAATTTTACCTCCACCTCACACCGGATTCTAGTTTCCTTCCAACAGACAGCTTGCCACCTGAGAGCGGCACCTCAGCGTCCAACTCCTCTGCAGCCGCTGACCTCAGGGAATGCTTCTATTCCGGTGATGTCAACGCAGACCCGGACTCCTTCGCCGCACTCAGTCTGTGTAAAGGTCTACATGGGGGATTCTCCTATAACGGCATGGAGTATTTCATTAGCCAGACCAGGACCGAACACGCTGCAGCCGCGTCTGGATATGGAAACTTTTTGGACAGGACTCATGTGATCCGCCGCCGGAGACGCGCTGCGCACTCGGGCGGCAACTTCACCAGCAGGTGTGGAGTTACACCTGACACCAACTTCAACATCTCTCTGGAAAAGTACAAACACATGAGTGAGCTGGAGATTGATGGCTTAACGGAAACTTTGTTGAAAACCTTGGGGAGGTCCAAGAGGTTTGCCTCCATCCCCAGGTTTGTGGAGGTGCTGGTGGTGGCAGATGAATCTATGGCTAAATTTCACGGCGATGACCTGAAGCATTACCTCCTGACCCTGATGTCAGTAGCAGCAAGGCTTTACAAGCACCCCAGCATTCTCAACTCCATAAACATAATGGTGGTGGGCTTCATGGTGATAAATGAAGCTGACAAGGGACCTAAGGTTTCCAGTAATGCAGCCCTGACTCTGCGCAACTTCTGCTCCTGGCAGAAGAAGTTGAATAAACACAACGACAAGCACCCAGATTACTGGGACACTGCTATCCTGTTCACCAAACAGGTAAGCAGGGCGGAGTGAGCAGCATCACATGTCATTTGTAATGTATCACATTGATGATGCAAAGAATACAATAGAACACTGCTCTTCTACACAACTTGTGCATGGGGGGATTATGAGTCAATAGGCCCCTGGGCACAGACATGTGAAAGGTCCCTCACCTCTTCTACATAAGAGAAAGACACCCAGACTGAAAGAGACACAAACGACCACTCTTTCAGTAATATTGTACAGATGAACAGAGACACAAAAACAACTCAGTGATGTCATTTGTAGTCATTTCTTGTCTCTTTGTGGTCGTTTTGCATGTCTTGTAGTAGCTTGATTAACTTTCCAGCAAGAAATATTAACTGCCACTTCATACAGAGGCCTGTGCGCTGCTCTGCAAGTCCCCTGCATATAATTCAGTGAGTCACTGGAAAAGAGCAACTGAGCCAGTTGTTTCCATGAAAGACCTCACACCTCTGTCTGCTCCTACAGAATAAGAACTGGGTCGCTTTCTGCCTATACAAGACACCTTTATAATGATGCAAACATTTGACCAGAGTCCAAAGTACTGCTTCATGGATTCAAATTGATACTATCTAAAGCATTCAGCCAGGTCACAGCTGTCAGATAATCCCATGCAGCCACCAGAGTCATGACTACTGACTAGTAAATCTTTCTCCACAGTCACTGACTTCTCTCTGTCTGTCCCTCTCTAAAAGTCTGGTCGTTGGTCGTTGGTGATTGCTTTCCATTAGGTCCAGTTTGTCTCTGGCTGGCCATCTGATACATGGCCTCCCTCCTACACTGCATAGCAAAATACAAAAACACTTCAAGGTCAGAACGAGTGAAGAATCACCCCAGCGCCGGGAAAGATCCCTTATTTACAGTGAGGGCAATTAAATGTGGGAAAGTCCAGGTCCGGTGTTGTAGTCCTTGTAGGGCACAATAAGTGCAGCTGCTGCGATGGAAAAAATCTGGTAATAGGTTATGTAGAGCAAGTGGTGTGGAATACACATGGCTGGCAGAGGGTGCTTCTGGCATCTCTGGGCCTCACTGTAACACTGGATTAACAAGTTCATTGTCCACTATGTTCATATTTACTCTGAATACTGGAAAAGCACAGGAATGTCATTTTGATATATTAACATAATTCGTGACCAGGAATATTGAAACAGAGACAAAATCAGTTTTAGATACAGAAAAACCTCTTTTCTGTCAACCTTAGGGCAGATCAAGGCAGCTATCTTCCTGATAACCAAGGAGACACGACCATTTCCAATAATTATAAATTGTTCCAGTGGGAAAAGGATCATAACCTGTAACAAAACTAAGAGTTTACAGCCAAGCTAGCAGCTTGTGAGGCTGTACATGTACTTAAGCACAGTGGTGCTTTGAGCTAAATGCTAATGCAGGCATACTAACAGGCTTAAAATGAAAATGTTTGCTGATAAGCAGGTATAATGTTTACAGCTGCTAGCATGGCTAAAAAGATAATTTCGGGACCATGACACACAAAGTGTCAGATGTTTATTGGGGGTAAAGTTGGTTGTGGACTGTATGTCTGATCCAGTCAGATATAGCCAACTAGCAGAAATACAACACAGAGAAAAGCAGTCCTAGCGAGAGAGTTAGCTGTAAACATGTAAAGACTGTAGTGGATGGTTAACCTTACCCTGGGGTGTGGGCTGCAGGTAAGACTCACGTAGTGCTCCCAGACCTCTAACTAAACACCAAGAGGAACTATGTGGTTGGCTCCCCTGACCCTCCACTTCAATATATTTTAAGAACAGAGTAGCAATAAGCAAACCAGATTTCCATGTGCTTTGAATTAGTGCTATTCATGGTCTGTTCATTCTGTAGCTCCCGCTACACAACCACACAAAACACGTCTGGAACATGGCTCAAGTCCTATCAGATCTTTCGTGCTTCCTATAAGAATAAAGAGAAAGGCTTTTCACAATGAAAACTTATGTCTCTGTGTCACCAGGATCTTTGTGGGGCCACAACCTGTGATACACTGGGGATGGCTGATGTTGGGACCATGTGTGACCCGAAGAGGAGCTGCTCTGTCATTGAAGATGATGGCTTGCCCTCAGCTTTCACAACTGCCCACGAACTTGGTAAGAACGTTGACCCATTATTTGTAAAATGTGAGAAAGATGTTCATTTTCAATGACTGGACACTCATTCTGCATTTTAGATTTATGCTGATCAAATCAAATCAAATTTATTTATAGAGCACATTTAAAAACAACTGCAGTTGACCAAAGTGCTGTACACACAAAACAAAACAATTAAACAAAAACAAAACAAAACAAAACAAAACAAACAAAAACAGTCAGAACACATTCACGTGGAATTAAAAGCCAGTGAATAAAAGTGTGTTTTTAAACGCGATTTAAATGCTACTAATGATAGGGCCAGTCTCACTTGAAGAGGCAATTAATTCCATAGTTTCGGTGCTGCAACAAAAAAGGCCCTCTCTCCCCTTTGTTTCAGTTTAGCCCTGGGGACCTCTAAAAGTAAATGTTCAGCAGACCGAAGTGATCTATATGATGTGTGTAGTTGTAAGAGGTCTGAGAGGTATGAAGGGG
>JAVQJL010072149.1:0-15014 GCA_036024295.1 Nannoperca obscura | reverse complement strand
ACATGTCTGTGTGTGTGTGTGTGTGTGTGTGTGTGTGTGTGTGTGTGTGTGTGTGTGTGTGTGTGTGCAACAACCAGTACAGGTTGTTGCATGTGTGCCAGCGAGCACAATGATCTTCTAAGACACGGTGCATTACTTAAGATTTAAGTATTCAACAGTAGTTAAAGTAGTTCAAACGATCACCTCAAAATGCTGCGTTACGTATTACTGGAAAACATCAATGATATTAATCTAATGTGATTATATTTAATATTAAAGTACTCTTTAACTTAAGTAAAAGTACAAAAGTATATTCTTAAAGTACCACAAATATGAATCCATTGGCTGGGGGAGTATTTGCATAGTTAAACACGTACAGAAACACAACGAGAACGAGAGCGTGCATCTGCGTGTTGACACATGTGCTGCAAGCAGTGCCAAGTGATGGAGGATATGTACTGTGGATGTAATCTTATTATGTGTTGGGCGGTTTGAAATGTCAGTCTGTGAAGTGTTCATCAGCCAAAAAAAAAGGCTCCTGTAGGTGCTTTCATTTTAGAACGTCTCCCTACAGGCGTCACATTTTTATGGCTCATTAATATATATAAGTAAATATCTTTTTGAACATTTAGTTTGGAGGATAGCCAGCGTGTCTGTGTCAGGTTTAAAATGGCTCATTTCTCTACATCTTGGTTTACTTTGACTCTGCCCGGAAAACCACATTATGTAGCACGTTTAGATTTAGACTCATTAAAGCGTTTCACAACATTACATCTTGAGATTTGGACATGCAGAGGGGATTTATGCTGTTTACTATCCGCTTACATGAAGGTAATGACCACTAATGTCAACAGTTGTTTTAATGGATATCAGTGTTTTATGAGATTAAACCGCTAAACAACAAATGATGTGTACTTGAACATACTTAGTTTTATGTTATATGTGTTATGTATTATGTTATTATTGTATTTTTTTACTCCCTTCAGACTTTCCAATGGAGTTTGCAAAGTTGCTACAGATGTGTTATCCATCACACTGAACATCTGTCTGCTCGTAACAATAATGTACAAGTAGATTTCATGTTAAATGTGTTGGATTAAGTCTCAAATGTCTGCTAATTGATTTTAATAGCATACAGAAGTGAATGGAAGTCAATGGCTGCACATGAAAAAGGTTGAAACACTGCAACACGATTTGCAAAAGGTTTAAAAAGTACAAGAAAACCATTCAAATCTCAGGGACGGGCCTTTAAAAAAGTCAACTTTTGGCATTTTACATGAATCAAATTCTGCTCTTTTTCTAGTATTTACATCCCAGACGTCTTATTTTATTGAGTTTATAAAAGTGAAGTCTCCCTTTCCTGATGTTTGTGCATTTTGTCTGCAATAAACACCAGCGGTCGACTTTATTTACCTTCGCAGCCGCCGAACACGTCAGCTGGCTGTGTGTGACGTCCTGTTTTGGCGTCACAAATTTCTATAGACAACGTTATAGATGACCTGACTCTAGCTGGGTGGCCTGGTCGAGAGGGGAACATGCACAGAAATGCACATGAGCTTGTGTACAAGTGCACAAAGCGTGCATGTGGGCTTATATATACACACACACACACACACACGCCGAAATACATGCACGCATACATCGGAAACGGTAGATATAAGCACTAAAATGCACACAGGTCCTCATTTGTACACATAATCCCATGCTTGTGTCCTTTTATACAGTACTGCACACACACACACACACACACACACACAGCGTGGAATAAACAGAAGTAAACGAGGAATGCTGGAGGCCCAAACACAGCTGGTTAGTCTCCTATGGTGGATGTCAGGGTCACAGATGGACCAGAGAGGACAGGGGAAGAAGAGGGAAGATAAGGAAGAATTTGGTGGAGAAGAAGGAGAAAGAGGGGGAGGATGAAGACAAAACAAAACAAAGAAGAGATGTGACGAAAAGGAAAAAAGTAGGAAAGAGACTCTTTTTCTTCGTCCTCTTATCGCCACCTTTCACCTTTCTTTATTTGCTTGACGAGTGTCACCCCCCCACTCCTTCTTGTTTTTCCTTGAAGTGATTCGTCAACGTCAGGTTCAAGTGCAGGTGAAACGAAACGGGACATTTTTCCTGCCTTCGCTGTCACTCACTGGGGTTTTGTTGTTAAAAACTTGCCTTTACGTAATCAGCGTGTTTGTATCGTGACATCTTGACTGACAGGTGATGGAGTAAACTTTGCGCTGCCATTGGTTGTTACCTTGTGATTGACAGGCTGTGGATTCAACAGATTCCTGTGCAGCACTTTGCAGGGAAAACGTGAAGGGTCAATTTTAGGATTCAAGGCAGTTTGACTCTGCAACATCTAGAACAGTTATTAATGTGTTTCTGCACTTATAATTTGATATATAGATTATATTCTGGTTGGATGAGAAGATCAACTTTCATGTCTTTACAGTAGATTTGAAGCCACAGCCAGTAGCTTAGCTTAGCTTAGCATAAAGACTCGAAGCAAGGGGAAACTCTGTCCAAAGTAACTTTAAAAGGTCTGCCTACCACCTTAAACAAGGAAATTGTAACATCTTAATTAATGCATTTAAAGGTATTTGTAGGCATGTTTAAAACTTTGGACAGAGCCATGCTAGCAGTTCCCCCTGTTTCCAGTCTTTATGCTAAGCTAAGCTCACCATGTTCAATAACGACACTAGGTCTGTAGAAAACACACTTCTCGTCTAACTCTTGGAAAGAAAGCAAGAATTAGGGCGTTTTCACAGCAGGAACTTTCCCACAGAAGAACTCAGGAACTTTACAGTACCTATGTTTCAACTGGAGGAACCAAGGCTAGTTCCTTGTATCCACCATCAATTTTTCAATGGTCTAATTTCTCTTATCTTCACGATGCTTCTGCGACTTTTAGATCTTCTGGTTCAGTAGTTCCTGAAACCTTTTGGTCAGAAAGGCTTAGAGGTATATTTACCAAAATGTAGAACTATTCCTTGAAGACCACTACATAATACTAGTTCTTCAATCGAGATAATGCACGGTATCCTTCAATACCACTACCCCGCCTCCACCATCATGTTAAGAGGGAGCATTTCTATAACATACACAAAGCTTTATCTCACTAACAAACTCTGTCCTGTCCCATCATGCTCCCATCATGCTCTGTTGTCTCAGCCATATAGCTCATGTGTATATACCGAACTCGGCGTGACCCTGGATATAACGTTCATCCGGATAACATCAGCAGACCCTCTTGGAATGAACGGGCAAGTCCAGACGTCAGCCGTTACCCATAAGCTGCCGCTCTCAGGTGCGTGCACAGCGGGAGGTTCAAGCAGACGGGTATTACATGAAGGTGTTTGGACAGTGAAGTATGCACAAACAGCGTGGATTGACCGGGGGGAGCATGAGCTGAAGCTGACAGACGCATAGCTGGGGTAACGCCAGGATGAGTTGGTGCAGACAATCGGGAATGTGCCGCTCCCGGTGGGATTGTGCGCGTGGTGCTTTTGTCTTGAGCGGCTGTAACTTCTTTAGCGACGCGTGTCTGGTCCTGTAGCAGATGTACATTCCTTCACCTCAACCTTAACGTGGCCCCAAGTTTAGCATAAAGCGCGACAAAGTGACCAAGCCCTCTAGTGGCCATTGTAATTATGACGGGAGATGGAAGTCAGGTGATGTTGTTGTCACCTGTTTATTGATGTAACCATGAAGACGGAAGTCCAGTAACCTTGGCAAAGTTGACATTTTAACCCAAATTACTTTTTCTATTTCAATTTTCTTGAAATTTTTTAAAGTAGTTTTGACTCTGATGGTGGTACTGTAGAGCACACACACACACACACACACACACATACACACACACAGGTTGTGTTTCAGTGGGTGTAAAATGGTGAGATTATAAAGTACTTCTAATATTCTTAAACCACAGTTTCAGCTCATTGTGGGAGAATGTGTGTGTGTGTGTGTGTGTCCTGTTGTATCTCCATCTTTGTGAGGACCAGTCTAAGACCTCACACAATCAGTTTGAGGGTTTACACTGTGGTTTTAATCAGTTCATCTTTGCAGTAACGTGGAGAATGTGCATACAGAGAGGGTCCTCACTAGTATAGAAGAAGACTGCGTGTAGTCGTGCAGCATCACCTGTGTGTACACATCACGTGTCCTGCTCCACATGTGTTTATTTACCTCTGATAGTTCTGCGACCTCCATCTGTTCACTTTTAACTGTGGGTGTGGATTACATCTCACAACAACAGAACTCAGGGCCAATAGGAATCCGGGGTAGCCCGCTCTGATTGGATAATACAACAAAACAACAAAAGGAGGATAGATAAACAAAAATAACAAAGTCTTCAAAGTTCTCTGATGCGTTTTCCTTATTTTTAAACCCTCTGATTTTCTTGAACCTTTCATAAGTTCCCATCCTGTGTGCTTCTTCTCCTTTTTTAAACTTAATTAGAAGCATTTTTAATGCTCCAAATCACTATTTCTGCTTCTATTTTTAGCTTTTTCTTTTTAAGCCTCGTTGCCAAATGTTTCATTTGAGCAGCTCTCTCTTGTTGGCCTCCCTCCATTTCTTTTAACACCCTCCCCCTTTTCCATTAGCCCAAATTTCAGCTTTCCCTGCTCACTTTCTCCCTCTCCTGCCCTCCTTCTGTCACCGTGATTTGAGGAGTTGAGGAGATCAGAGGGAAGAAAGCAGGACCAACACCACTGACCTTTCCCCTCTCTCTCTCTCTCTCTCTCTCCTCTGTGCCAAGCTTTTGCTCTTCCTTCTCCACCAGCGTTTTTGTTGTTTGCAGCTTTTATGGTTGTAACTGATTATGTGGTGTTGGGCAAGTGGCAGAAGTTGTAGTAGCAGTTGGCATCAGTGTTTCTTGTATAAGAAATAGTTGGTGGAGAAAACAGAGCTAAAAGAGATGTTTGGACCTAAACAACTCTAATTACACAGTCATGATGCTCTGTGTTTGCCCCATGTGAAGAAATGCTGTCTTTACAGGGTGTTGCAGATTTAATATAAATGATCTTCAATCGATTCAATCTTCAATCTGCTGCTACGATGAGCATTAAAAGCATTAAGCTCATCATGTGATCAGTGCGTTTGATCTGTTCGCCCAAACATTTAAATAGATCTAAATAGATTTAGAAAGGCTTTGAATTTCTTAATCAGACTCAGAACTGGACTGAGATTATTTGAACAACACCCCGTCTGCACTGTGCAGGGTTAAATATTTCTCAGACGGCTTCACGTGGACACGCACAGTCTTTCCCAGGCTCTTATGGTACTAGACTGAGACCCAGACTAGACCAGCTGATGACTACTTACAGGGGTCCTGCAGGGTCCTTGACCTCGATTATTGTGTATGTGAGCGCTCACAGACTGTGGTCGTATGAACCAACACACCCTGAACACTTTCTCACCTCCTCACACTTTCACCTCATCCACCCCTTTTGTCCCTCCTGCCCTCCTGTCCCCCGTCACCCCTCCACGTCTCTCCACCCCGCCAGCACCCTTTCATCCACTAATCACATTGAAATGCCAGCCATGACCTTTTGAGTTTGAGAGACCCCAAACCCACGGACTTGCTCCTAAATTCACAAACATTTACATTCACGGCAAGTGAAGAACACACACATATATATATATATATATGTGTGTGTGTGTGTGTGTGTGTGAGCTTGTGCCACTCATACGTCAGCTTATAAAAGCTCTTTCTGTGCTGCTTATATACTCTAAAAGCACTGTGTGAAGTTTGCTAGACCTCTGAGGAATGCCACCCTGAACACAAAAAGGTTAATCTGCAGTTCACTTGAGGTTTGTGAGTGTTTCTGAGTTTGTTTGTGCACAAGGTGGGATGTGGGACGGGCAAACTTTGCAAAAAAATTGAGGAAAGCTGCAGATTTTAATGACTTTTATGCATTTTTCCTCGCTGAAGATGAACCTCGCTGAAGGCTGAGAAAAGAAACGGGGTCACGGTGGCACCATGGAAGGGGTCACGTAGTAAAGGGCTTCCCCGGGGCTGCCGGTGTCACTGGCTCCATTCTTTGGTTGTAGTTAAGGCCGGTTTGTGTCTCTGGAGGGGAACGAACCGCGGTCACACCCCCGAATCATCTGTCCCCGGTTAGAAAACAACAGACGAACAGATGAACAGATCACATTTCATCGCTTGTAACTTGAAGAACCTGATAGCACATGTTCTGATTCATACATAATTAGATCAAAAACACCCAGTATCAGCACTGAGCCGTTTCTAAATCCTCTTTAAATCCCTCGGCCTTATTCACGTTGCTGTAAATCTGCCAACTCCTCACTGATGCAACTATTAGGATTCCCTTGATCCACATTGTTCGACCCGAGTGCTGCTCTGCCTCCGTTTACTGTCTCTTTGAGGGATTTGCCCAAAGACCTTTGCTTTGTTCAGGCTAATGCACCTGCATTAATTCGGTGTCTTCTTCGGTTCTGCTGTTCGTCCTCTTGTGTGTCCAAAAGCACAGGTTGTGATCTCTGTCTGCCTTTTATTTCTGCAGGGCTCCAAGTTTGACGAGCCGTGCGGAGGCCTGGACTGCAGCGGAGGGTGCAGGTGCAACCCGGAGAAAGGCGGCAGGGTGAGTCACGTCTCAGCTGTGTATGATGCACGTGGACAGAACTAGTCACAAACATTAACAGCTGTCTTTATTTGTTACCTTTTTATGGCTTCTCCGCATTTCATATTTATCAAAAAGAACTGTATTTTATCTCCTGTTCCACAGAGACACAGAGAGATGTTACATTTTCTCTCAGGAATTATGACTCTTAAATACTTTCAAGTGTAGATCTTGTTCCTTGTATGTGTATTAAATCGTGGGAGGAACATTTTCAGCCTGAGCTGGTCGTAAAAGTACTAATCTGCAGAAATGGTGATGTGAGGTATAAAGGTAGACAACATTAAGACATGTTTTCATGTCAAAAAGTTAAAAAAGTTCCCCTTTTTATCACAGTGTCTATGTATCATGTTACATAAACGCTCAAAAATGTCTTCAGTTTCAGAGAAGAAGGTTTTTTTAATCAAACACTTTGTTTGTATGTACTATAATTGACCCAATCATCTCCTGAAACCAGAACGACTTTAACTTCCACCTGTCGTCTGTAACTCCTCATCATGCAACAAAACGTCTGATCGCTCTCCCTGGAAGCTGTCAGATCCATTTAAAGAGCAGTTTTTCAGACGACAACAAACCCTTGAAGCTGTATAGATATAAATAAATAAATAAAACGTCGTGTTCACATTTGAATCCTTCATCGCAGCAGATTACCTGCGTGAGATCTGTTTGTTTTGTAGTGAGCAGGTGGATCATCTGTTGGCTGTGAGGTTAGCAAATGTTCTTGTCTGGTTCCTGTTGCAGATACAAGTAAACTGCCTTGGTTTCATTGAGAACGGATGACCCCGGGGCTCCGATTGAAACTGCTATCTCTTTCCATCACACAGCTACACACAACAGACATTATCACCACTCGACACAATCAAAGTGAGCGCGTGTTTGAGTGGGCGTTACGCATGTATCAACAGTCCTTATCTGCAGACTATTGTGATTTCTGCAGGCGACGGATCAGAACATCTCCAGGCGAGGAACTCATTTTCTTGTCATTTCTACCATGAAATCAACATCAACTGTCACCTGTTACCAATAATATCCAAACAAGTGTTGACAGAGTGTGGGCTGATATGTTAAACACACACACACACACACACACACACACACACACACCACCTGTCAGCTGATTTATGACTTGTTGGCTTCATATGAATTCCTATAAATTAACGAGCGACTGTAAATGCAGCAGCATCAGGTCGGAGGGGTTTCTGGCTTTTCACACCAAAACTCAGAAAGCAAATATTGGTGTTGTTATTAGCGGTCTGCAGATTTAAGAGACGCTATGGTTTTTTAACGCTGGTTCAGAACCTAATTAAAGAATAAATCAAATGAAAAGGAGAAAATAGATATTTTATGGTCAAATTTCAATATAAGGGGATAGTTTTGGTTCCCAAAGAGGTGGAATATTAATTATTCACACGAGAGATCTGTCTTTTAGTCTTCCATAATCAAAAGAATCTGAAACATGTGTTTTTTTGTGTGTAATATTAATGCACTTAACCTAATGGAGAGCTGACACTGAGATTACACTGTATCTAACCACAGATCACACAACAACATTTAATTACATATAATTTCATATGCAAGACTGAAGGATCGTTTGATGCCACTTATTGCTGCAGAATGCCAACAAAGTTCCACCAATCAGATGTTAGCCTCTATGTAGCCTTAAAGACGAAACCCAGGGCAAACAAAGACCTCCTTCTCTGAGTAGTTGCAGCTCACGAAGCTTAATATTTCTGTCCTGTAGTAACATTTTCACTCGGGACGGGTGGCAGACACTACTGAGGCCCGGAGGAAACTCTTTATTCTGTGTTTTTACAGCCAGTATTCTTCACAAATAGATGCCAGACAAACGAACGGTCAACATGTAAACATTAGATATGACAGTACAGAACAGTGCTGTTGGTAGTGAAGACGAATGGGATTTAAAAAAGTAAGGGGGACATGTCCTCTACCGTCCCCAGTGGGACTTGTCCCCTTTAATACGGTCATTTTGAGCTAAAAGATGGTCTTTTATAATGGAAACTTTGTCTTATCTGTTGCGTTTTATTGCCACGTTTTACATTCTGCATGCTGCTCATGCTCATAAAGCATTTGTTGTGTGTTCACCTCTGGCCGGACCGTAAGCTTCACGCTGCAGCTCGGCCTCCTGCAGCCTGCATCCAAACAACAATTACTGTCTGACACAGAAGCCTGCACTTACTGCCTGCCTACTGTACACCCGTTTAAACAAATAACATAGTGACGACCGCCACATTGCGTCCAGGTACCTGTAGGTAAATGATATGGCTCAGGTAATACCTCTGTACAGCCCTTTTGCTAGGCCTAAATGACACAGCCGCAGCCATATTACCTTCTTTACCTGTTATTGTTGGGAGACATTTAAGTGTTAAGGTGCTTATTTGTCTCTTTTCAGTTTTACTTTTGTGCTTACAGGTCAGTGAGGTGAGGTGTAAGTAGTTCAGGGACGCGGGCTTGATCCTGCATGGTTTCCCTTTGAACGTGCAAAAACAAATCATTGTTAATCATTGATAAGAGTGTGATTTCTGCTGATAGTCCACGTATCAAACAAGCGTTGTACATCTGAAGAAGAGGGCTTGTAGGCCGGAGCATCTCTGTGGCACCACAGTGCTTCATTTATCAAAAAAATGCAGCTCCTGCGACTCAGATATTGCACTTATTAAAGATTTCGCTAATATTTTGATAGTTTAAGAGCAGGATAAACATGGATTCAGTTACAAACCAGATCCTGCTTACACCCTGGAGAAGGATGTAAAGCACTGAAGGCTAAAGACAGAAAAGTATCACAGGAGACTAAATATTCTCCTGTAATTGTCTGTTGGACCTGAATCAGTTGTCCTAGTTTCTCCTACTTCATCCTCTAAATGCTGCATGTTATATCATGCAGGAGATCTTTGGCACATTTTACAACAAAAAACAACCAGATGTGATGAGAGGAATGAAACACAGCTGAGAGTTTAAACGTCTGTTGATCCTCGAGGGCAAACTTTTGTCTTCTAGTCGCCGCCTGTCAGAACGGTTGATTTCTTAAGAGTTAGAGAAGAAGATCGATACCGTTCTCGTGTCAGTCTGTTCATGTTCATGTAGCTGGTGCAAGCAGGCAGTTAGCTTAGCTTAGCTTAGCTTAGCTTAGCATAAAGTCTGGAAACAGCTAGAATGGTTGATTTTCAGCTTTACATCTTGTTTGTGAAATCTGGAGAAAAACCGAGAACTTCCCGCTGTTTCCAGTCTTTATGCTAAGCTAAGCTAAGCTAACCAGCTGCTGGCTGTAGCTTCATGTTTAGTGCACAGAAATGAGAGTGCTATCAATCTTCTCATCTCATTCTCAGCGGGACGGCCAATAAGATCTTCTCCTTTAAAGTGCCAGCAACAAAAAGACGCTGTCACACTCATTTAATGGGTGAAAACAAAGGTGTGGCTTGGAAACAAGCCTCAAACTATTGTCCTGTACAAATGTGTTTGGCTCATGTTTACCCACCGACGGTGCCAATACCTCTGCAGGGCATGGCACCCACTGGAACACTGTTATTACTGATAGGGCAGGAGGGCAGGACTGGCATGCCAAGACATAAGCATCGGAGCTGGAGCCGATAAATGAAAAACAAACATCTGGTAAGACCGGGACAAACAAACACACCTTGGATAAATCAGTGCATCGGGTACATAGATGAACAGGCCCTGCTCCCCCGGGGGGCGACATGACGTTCAACCCCAACCCAAACGCAGCGTTATACTCGATCCAGACGCTGTGTGCTGGTTTTCATTATCAGTAGCCAAAGGGCTTTAGTTTTACTTAAAGTCCCAGGACTCCAGGAGTGTTTAAAAGACTCGTGTTCACATGTTTCACTTCCCCCGGCTTTAATATCTGTGTCATGTTGGATCCATTAGGCCCAATAACATCCGCTCCCATTGGGTAAACCCTCCTGGGTCAAAGAGCATGAGGGTTTGCGTGTGTGTGTGTGTGTGTGTGTGTGTTCAAATGGTAGTTAGGTTACGTAGTTAGGAGCTCGTAAGCTGCAAAGAGGTCAGGAAGGATGTGCTTTATTTAATTTGGCCAGACCTCCATCTGTAACCGGCGGCCAGCGGGTGAATCCAGGTTGTTTTTTGTGAAGGACATGTAGTCTAGTTGCATTATTTATGTTTATATTCCGCTCACATGGTGCACATGTCTAAATAATGCTGAGTTTCATCAAACGGGCACACACCCGGCAGCCAGGTAGCTTTACCAGGTAGAAGCCAAAGGACACATATTGATTTCACAGTGGTGGAATCTAAAGTAAAGAAAGTTTGACACATTTGTACTTTATTATTTCCATTTCATGCTACTTTATGCTTCCAGAGGGAACTAATGTCCTTTTTACTCCTCTCCCTTTATACTTACTAGTTGATATACGTATATATTTTGATGCAGTGCTACTCTCCCCAGCAGTTTACAAAGTATCTCCAATCAGCTCCACATTAAAATGCTTTTGCATGTATTTATAAGTGATATAAACAACATAATGTCTTATAATCATTTCATCTATAAAATGACATTTTGTCTGACCCACAGTCCAAAATCAGAAGATATTTGCTTTACAGTCCTATAAAAACAAGAGAAAAGCATCTAATCTTCACATTTGAGAAGCTAAAAATGGAAGATTATTGTTATTTTTTTTATGGATAAAGGACTAAATATCAGGTGTAATAGGAGAAGACATACTGTGAATAGCTTAGCAGGAATAAAGGATGAATAGAGAGGGAAAGAGAGAGGGCAGCAGACGCCCCTCTTGCAAACACCATGAAGGTAAAGTGATAGTGGATGTGTGTCCCGGGGGGATGAGAAGATAAAAACACGAGGGATGAAACCCTCGAATGGGCCTCTCGATGAAAGACTGCGTCTCTCCGTCCCTGAATTCCTTCACTTTAATCCTGACGCAGGTAGAGAGAGAGAGAGACAGGTTGGTAGAAGTCCTTTTATGTCAAACCAGACGAGAGAAAGAGATGTTCAAGTGTAATCCCCGAGAAAGTGAAGAAGAGAAGGAGCAAACAGTGCAGGCGAGGAAAAGGGAAGAAGACAGAAAGAAGTTTTTAAGAGTTAGTAACAGAGTGCAGACAAACTGAGAGACACGTCTAAAGACAGCAGACCAAAGAAAATGTGAAATGAAGACGGCATCGCCTGATTCCTTAACTGGAATCACAAAGTGGAAAGAAAGAGAAAGAAAGATATTCAAGAGAGTGAAAAGAGAACAGAGAGAACAGGACATTCAAATTAAACACCACAAATAAACCTTTTTTCTTTAAGCTTTTATATATAATATAATATACAATACTATACTATAACATACTATAACATAATATACTATACTATAATATACTGTAATATAATATAATATGGTATAATATACTAAAATGTAATATAATCTAAACTTATATAATAAACTATACTATAATAGACTGCACTCAGATCATCAGTGTGTGCAGTAGCATGACCCTGAAACAAGCATGAATGATGACTTTGATCTCTCTTTCTTTCCCTTATCTTTCAATATATCTCCAACCTCCCTCTCCCTCTCTGTGTGTGTGTGTGTGTGTGTGTGTGACATGTATGATGCACCTACAGACAAATGTCTTATCAGTCCTGGGCCCCTGTGTGGCATTTTATCAGGCTCTCCTTCCTTCTGAGGCAGAGGTCTTAAAAAAAAAAAGAAAGGTGGTGGTCTTTCGTCACACACACACACACACACAGACACACACACACACACACACAGACGTATAAAATGGTGGTAGAGCCGCCATTTTGCCTCCCTTTGTCCAAAATGTCTCCACAAACAAAAACTCGTCTCCTTGTCGTTCAATCTGTGCTGAAATGACAGAAGGAAGCAATTTAGCTTTGAACTTCTCTCTCCAGCACTCTCATAAACACACACACACACACACACACACACACACACACACAGGCACACACCTGACGCTCATAGCCGGACACAGAGCTTATTCTTGCAAGGGTCAAAGGTCACAGCCAACACAATGGCCATGGTAGACCAGAAGGTCAGGAGCACCAGGATCACAGACTCGGAGATAGACAGAGCAAGGTGTGTGTGTGTGGGGGGGGTTAAAGGAGGATAAAAGAGTGTGGACTGTTCAACACACACACACACACACACAAGTGAAGCTTAGACAAAACGGCAGTAGAAGAAGAAATTCATATTCCAGGTGGACCCTGTACCTGCACACTACTGCCCTCACATGGCTCCTGTAGGAACTAAACACAGTTTAGCAGAATTGAATGACAGACAGATTACTGTGTGTTGCACTGAGTTACTTACAAACCAGTTTTAACTCAAGGTCCACTTACTTGCTTTTTCCCTCCAATTACAACTGGTGAAACTCCTTCTCGTAAGTGGGCTTTTTCTTTTTGTCAAACTTCAATCAGGTCATTTTGTGACGTTGAGCTGGTAAGTGACAGTTCACACCTACATTTTACAGCTGCTACATACATAATACATGATAATCTATAATTATAGAATCCATAATCTAGTGTAATAACCTCTACACCATTAACAACGTGCTTATTTTAAACTGTTTCACCCCTTTAAATACATTACATGTTAGGAAAATTTAAATTAATACAAAACTATTATTATATAACTTGATACACGCATCGTAACTTAAGATTAAAACAGTCTGATATAAAGTTAATTGTTGAGGTGCTTTTACTTTGAATCTACAGAAAAGTCACGTTAAGGTTTAAATTACAGTCTTTTCCAGACAGTTTACACAAAATGAATGAATGAGAATTTAGAGTAAAAGTAAATGAAGTAGGGGAAAACGCCATCTCTCTGCTCAGACACCTTCTGGGTGATCCAACATCTCTCACACACACACACACACACACACACACACACCTATTATACTATTTAATGAGCAGGAATGTGCAGAAGTAGTTATTACTGATTTTATAGGCTCTTGTGATTTCATGCGATGTCGAATGCACAGTTATTTATGACATTTCCACTAACACGCACACACACAGTCAACACAAATCCAAGCTATCATTTAGGACATTTTTGTCTTTTCTGCATCAGGATGTGTAACACACACACTTTAGGATGTGCAGTAACGTGTGTGTGTGTTGCACTGGACGCAAACTCTCAAGTGAGGAGTTTTAGTTTAAAATAAACACAATTAAAAGTGAATATTGGAGGACGTCTGAGTGAGTGAGTAGTTGGAGGGGCCTCAGCTGCAGGGTGGGGGGGGTGTCTGATTGTAGCAGCTGCCTCTGAGGGGAGAAACTCTGCTGTATGTTCCATCTCTGGAGATTTCACTCGACTCGTCTGTGTTGATTGTCACTGAGGGATCAACCCGGATGAGATGTCTGACGGCTGATAGCGACTCTGAGGTGGATCTGCGGCCTGATAGTTTTTGCTCTGATAGTCACGACTTCACCTTTTCACTGCCAACACTTGTTTTGGAAGATCACCAAACGATAAAACTCCACATTTAAGGCCAATTTTAGACACAGTGATTGCATATAAAGTCAAGCAAGACGCAGGTGGACACAAATGAACTTGTATTCACTCTCAAGCGATGTGATTTGAGGAAAATGTTTCATCTTAACCCAAGATTTTATGAATCTACTTAATAAACATTACAAGACAAGAGGATAAAGGCGACTTTTGCCTTTCCTTTTGTTGATTTTATGTAATGTTGTCCAACATTTGCACTTCATTTGGATGGAAACTTGGCTACAAGCTGCACAAACAGTCCAGATAACACACACAAAGAGAAGCTGATAGTATCACATGTAAAGTAACTGAAGTGAAGTAAAGTGTCCCTCTGTATGTTCTCACATATGCTGCGTTTTTTTCTCAATGATGTTAAGTGATTAAGTCACAACTTGCAGTCTTTCCCTCGCGTCAGCCCTGTGATATTTGTGCGCCCCCCCCCCCCCCCCCCCCCCCCAGGAGCCAAACAACTTGTAACTGAGCGCAGTAATTGATTACCAAGCGTCTTTATCTGCGACAGTCACATCTGTACATCGGTTTTTAAGAGTTGAAACGAGCCGTACGTGCCAATTACATCTGCGGCTCGCACTCAGAGGCTGTCGTCGCCTCAGGCTGAGTTCTTTGTTTTAAGCTCCACTTAGTTTAGACTGTGGAGTAAAAATCCTTCGTCTAAAAAACTACAAGTAAATGAAAAAACAACAAATCAAAAGTATTATAGCCACCGTTGAGCCCTTGACCTCCAGTCCGACAACTGAGAAAATACCACGACTTTATGACATCATCACCGTGGGACAAGTGGGCCCGCTGAACGCTAATGGGCTTTTTATTGGAGGGGAAAGCACCTGGAAGAAAAGAGAGAACAGGTTGTTTGTTTAACGATGGCCATCACCACAAA
>JAVQJL010072148.1:0-13223 GCA_036024295.1 Nannoperca obscura | reverse complement strand
AGCCAAGTATACCATAGTGTGTTCTCATACACAATAAAAGAACAGCGTTCTTTTGAAAACCTCGTCTCGTGAGTCGTGCTTTTGGGTCCAGTCCTTCGTTCCACCAGTCGTGACAGTTTTGTTCAAAATGTAATTTTAGTTATAGGTGTGTGCTTAGTTACTAGTTTAATAAAGCTTTCATTAATAAAGAACTTGATTACTATGTGGTTTACACTGTTTACGAGTCAAGAACTCTGTAGCAACCTTTAGACTGAGACTGAATTCATTCCTTTTCTATCTTTTTCCCTTTATCAAGGGTGGTGCCCGAGGTGAATTTAATGTTGGTCACATTTTGTTTAATATAAATACTGATTATTTCTGACAGACGAATTTGAGTGTCATAGCTCTACTTCCTACTTATACATGTGTATATTAAGGCCCATGCATTTGGTGCTAGTAAAACTAAAGCAAGTTTCAATTCTCAGTTATCAGTGTTTAACTTTTTATACATGCTGTAGTGTGACATCATTAATTGGGGCACGGCTAAAGCAACTACATACCTGAAAGTCTGAGAGCAATATAGCAACAATTTTAGTTTTAGCAGCCTGCTTACTCGTGCAGGCTTTTATTCAGCACACAAAAAAGTGACATACCACTTTTCATACCAGGGACACTGAAATGATGAAGAAAAACTAGTACTTTGGAAAAAACAAAATACCATTTCACCATTATGTGAATCATTCATTGCGCTAAATGTTAGCTATCTTAATTAAGAATAGGGAATTGGAGAAAAGAAAACAGGTATTCAATTCTTGTAGAATTTGGGTAAGCCAGTCTGAGTCAGCCTGACTCTAAAGGGTATTTAAAGGGCGTCTACATTAGCCTGATTGAAGGCTGCAGACAAAAGGACACTCTACAACAAAAAGGCAGCAATTAGCAAAAGTTACTCCATCCCATTCCTTACAAAAGAAAGACCTCAAATCTGCACAGTCTTCACAGCTAAAAGTATTTCACCATAAAGCAGAATTGGGCATAAAACATTTGTAACTACACTATTAATCTCCAGTATTTATTATGCCCAGCTTCACCATTGTCTCCCTGAACTACCTTTAGCCTGCAACAGCCTTTGACTGTTGACACACACAGATCTATGACTAACCTAGTGCAGTCTTCCCAGCTTTGCCAAACATATGTTTTTTTTTTAATTTAAAACAATTCTATGGGACTAGGACATGAAATTAACTACAAGACATATTGGGAATCATTATTCTGTAAATGAGACAGGCAGAGAGCTTGATGTATAAAACACATCCTGTCAAAGCCAGTATGATAATTAGTGTTAGCATAGTAATTGCTATTACATGTTAACACAGGTGCTTTGCTAACCTCTAAAACTCCAGTGTCTACTGGTGGGATATTACAAAGGCATGTTGAATTGATCTGACACACAGAACTGTTATTAAGGTCATAACAGGATAGTGTAGCAGGAGAAATACAAGCATGGCATTTTTGTTAACTGTTTAGGACCCATTTAGGACCCTGACGGTGTTTATTTTTCATTTTCCCAAGGTCAACTAATCTCCCATGGGGCCATCTTGAACTGATGTGGCAAAAAACTGAAATTTTTCTAACTCCTGAAACAACATACAAAAAAAACTGAACCCAATTTTACATATAATTCTGACACCATTTATCAAATGGAAAGGTCATTGACATGATACAACCACTCTTTATGGGTTAAAATAGGCAAATAAAACAATTTAGGCTCATAGCAATATAACGTTTGCTATTTTGTTTCACAGTAGTTTCCTGCAATAGCCACAGAAACCAACTTATTCTCTTTTATCAATTTCAAGGTGACTGAAACTGACATAAACCCTATTTGCATGGGAGTAGTATTACCTGGGGACCTCTAGTACTTTGTAATGATGTCTGTGATCTTAATCTCATGTGCATCTGCTGTGTATGTAATTTGTAAAGTAAAAATTCCACTGCAAATTACCCATCCTGTTTAGCCAAACACAGAGGTCATGTGATAATATGAGGTTTTTTATTTTCTCCATAGTTCTCTCCTGGTCGACAATGCATGCCTAAATGTATGGAGTCTTCATTGACAATTATAAATGAAAGTTTGAACAGCATGAGGTCTTCGTGAATATTGTCCTAAACAGTGTGGGTATGCACAATTTGATCAAATAGCTTTTGGTAACATGGTTCACCCCACATTCACGTACAATGCTTTTTTTTCCCTTCTTAGCAGCCATTGCTCTTGTCATTCAGGGAGGGAGGTCCAGTGGAATTACTAGTCCCATGCAAATAGGGTGATAGCAATCTGATAAAACTAGCTAACTGAAAGCGCAGACATTAATTCAAGATGATAGTTGACCCTGACAAAGAGAAAATGCAGAGCGTGTAAAGTAATGAAGAGAGACTCCTAATTTAAAGGTGTAATTATAAAAAAGTGACATGTAGACATACAATTTATAATATCAAATATTATACAATAAAATTGCTTCAGTAAATATGTGGGACTATGATGTCACATTATCATGTAATATAATAATGGAACTGAATATGGAACTATGAATATGGAAACAATGCTTTGTCTTTGTTAAAAGTTCACAGTTGGAATTTTGAGATTTGGGGTTGCTATTAGGAGCTACAACAAAATTAAGGGGGAGTAACATTAGATTTAAAGGAAAGGATAATATAGATTTATCTTATAGTCAACAAAAAATAAACCAAAAACAACAATGAATGATTTTATTTTTCTATCCACAGCTGAAAATAGTTTGCTAAAAACTACAGTGCCCATGTGTTTTAGGAAATTCCTGAGCCTTAATAAATGCATTGTTTTTTAAATATGTATATCTTCAGTAGGAACCAGTGGGCTCAGGACTGGGTGCCACAGACAGGGTCAGGGTCAGACAAGTATTAGGAGACGGATTATTGCACTGTTTTGTTTAATAAGCATTATCATTTATAGGAATCACTGGGGATACTAAAGGTTAAATTAGCCTCCCAGATATTTATTTTGTTAAATAAACCTAAAAACAAACTGTACATAAACTGACTCTCCTCCAGCATTTTCAGCACTGACTACAGCTGAGGACAATCACCTCAATTTGGAAAGTAATCTCCCCTATCAGACCTTTCAGTCCGACTCAGAATTGATCTACAATCCCATCACAAAAATATTTTGCAGGTATGTCTCTTTGTCTATATGGTTGTTTGACATTATTAAGAAACCCCCAATTCTCTAGTGAATGTTCTTGATGGAGTCAGACATAGCTGATGACAGATTTATGACCCAGCAGAAAAGCCTCATATCTGCCCTATATCTATGTGCTAAGTTTTATTCTGTTTTGCCAAGTCTAAATCACTGCAGGGTGTGAAGAGCTGTTTACAGATATTAGGGTGTCTAAATGGATTTACTTTAACAGGCCACTGTTTGTGTAAACTCAGAGCATTTTGCTTCTCATGAAAGAATCTTACCAGCATGGCAGCGAGGTGGAGGTTAAAATGTTTGTTTGGCCCAGCAGAATTTTCAAGCTTGTGTTATTAACACTAGAAGAGCCAGAATTCCATAAGTAATAGATCTGCCGTAAGCGGTCATTTGGACCGTTTCATTCCTAAACTCTATAATCTCTCATGATAAACACCCACTTGACATATTGATGCATTTATTCTGTTTTTAAATCTTTAAAAAATAAAATGACACCAAAACTACATTTTTACAGATTTACATTCTCTGATGGTTATTACCCTAAATAAATATAGCATTACTCAAAACAAGAAAATAACAATTAAATGTATCATTAGATTATAAAACATTTTACATTATCTATTGTTTACCAGCAGAACTAATGAATAGCTCAGGCTATAGCACAGTGCTGGGCAGCAGAGCACAGCGCAGCAGGGACTCGAGACCGCTCGCGACATTTCTTTGACAATGATTGTTACTAAGCAACCAAGATGCATCTACAACCGCAAAGAAATTACAATAGAATTGCCACAAATTGTGGTCGACATAGGTATATAAGATCATATTTTCTATGCCTTTTGTGTAATTTATATAAAAAACATTTTTAAATGAAAACACAGACACTTTTAGGAAAAGTCAGGTACCAGCAGAGTTGTATTTGTTTTATTTAATAAAATACATATAAATTTGAAAACAGTCAAAAGGACCATTGTGACCATTCTAGTTTAATCAAGTTCAAATTTAAACTTGACCACAAATCTTTTCTAATCAGGTACAACAATGTAAACAATATTCAACACACACACACACACACACAGACACACTCTAACCATAGACACAATCTCTTACCTATGGCGTCTCCTTGTTCATGGACCATACTTGCCAGGTCCTTCATGATTTGGCTGACGTCCAGCATGTCTCTCTATGGAAAAAACATATATGCTAATGTTACACCGCTATTCAACTCAGTGTCAGTCTGAGATCAGTCACTGGCACTGAACACATTATAGATACAGGGAACTGTAAACCATGACATGTTAATTATGTTTATGGTCTTTCCATCAACTTGCTCAATAACTTAAATTTGATCATCTTTCCTGGGTTGTAAAACCTTTGCAAAGTGTTTCATCATATGTCCAAATATGGAATATTGCTCTGCCATCGGTGTCACCTTTGATGTGTGATTGACAAGTGATTAGGTGACTCTTAATTAAATACTTAAGAGTCCTAACATTGTTACTCACAATTGGCAGACTTCAAAAAAGCATCAAAATAGATGCAGCAGAACCAGAGACATTGTCTTTTTTTCCTTTTCTTATTCCATGCATTCTTCTTCCTCTTCAAAACCTGGCGCCTACATTAGTGACAATGCACATTGAATGTCGACAGAGATGTGGGTGTGTTATGCTAGTAGCGGCTAAGGTAGCCTCAAGCCACTACCTTTGGCTTTGGCAGTACATTTTGGAAAATAACTGCTGAAAACATGTGAACTATGTAGTACTGAGTATGACCCCTCCCCTAAAACTAGAGCTTTTATGGAGCCCGAGTGACAGTTACATTTGGCATTGAAAAAAAGATTTGGGTTTGAAAACAAAACTTGAACTTGTTCTTCATGCCACTCTTTTTTCAGTTTTTTACGTTCTCATGTATTCTTTTGGTCTGTCACTGTTCTGGCTACATAATCTTTGTGCTACTTTGTTAGTCCCCTGATCGAGTGTGTGTGTGTGTGTGTGTGTCCTAACATTTCAGAGCTGCTGGATATTGCTAATTTTTTCACAATTTTGAAATCAAATTTTATATTCTTTGTGATTTCTTTAATCACTCAGATTTGGCTGGGTGGTTAATAACAAATTTTTTCGTGGTGTGATAAACTCAGAACACATTTAATATTGCTTTACACGTACTTTAACTTATGTTTAGATATTGTTTGATAGGTGTTTTGCACTATTCTGGTGTTGTGTATTTGTACTGCTGCAAAATAAGAATTCTACCCCAGGATAAATAATCCCGTCCTGTCCGTCCATCCATACATAAACAAAGGTGACCTGGTGTATCCCAGAAACAGGACTTAGTGAAAACTCTGAGTTTGTTAACCCTGAGATGAGGGAAACTTTTCCATTTCAGAAAGAAAGGTAACTTAAACTTAGGGTCAGTTGTTATGGTAACCCTAACCTGATCACTGGCAGGTTTTCTTTATCAACCCGAGTTTCTCCCTTTCTCATAACTCCTGCTGATACTGAAGTAGCTGTTGGACATCCTTTCCTCATTTACCAGATCGATGTTGAAGCCGAATTTAATCGGATCGATTTACATCCGGAGAGGATGTTGAGACTCGGATTAGATGCGCTCTCATGATGGAAGCAACCCTGATGACTAATCGAACATTACCATTTTCCGTCACACTATCATTTATCTCAACATTCTGCGGTCTTACATCTCTAATATTACACACTGTGGATGTGCTCTCAGATCAGAGCAAAGTCTTTGCATTGCATTTATTTAGCTGCCAATGGGAATTTCCATTATAACATTAGTGAAGCATATCATATCTTGAAAAAACAACAGTATGTAGCGAAGTAAGAAAAGTACCCTTGCACAAAAATGCCTCCTGGACATTTTGGTAGTAGTCCCTTGGGTACAAACCAATAAGGACCATTGAAGAAATTCAACAGGATTGCAAGTAACTGATATAGAAAGCATTCAGTTAAAATTGCAGTCAGTCACTTCGATAATGAAGGAGACTATGCAAATAGGAAGTCTGTCCACAACATTAATGTGCAGGTACACTGACTACTGTCTTACAATAAGAAAGACTATACATCACAACTTGTGCTGTATTCTTTTTAGTGGACTCTGTTTATGTTTGGGTTGCAACAGCTCCCCCTTGTGGCCAGTAACGGTAGTGATTTAACTGACAGACAGTACATGTGCCTTTGTGGCACACAGCAGCGAACGGAGCTCCCAATCAATTGTCGTTTACAAGAACAATGGCTACAAGTTATTTGTTGCTTTGGACATGTTACAGATGCTTTATTAATGTGTATGCTCTCAAAGTAGTCCGTCTAGATTACCAAGTTTATGTTAGCGGTTAGCATAACTTCAGTAAACAATTTTGGCATAGTTAACATACTTTAAGAGAACGCTAATTATTATACAGCTTTGTTTCTTATAGTGCAATTTGTTGAATGTGCTGCAAGAAATGTATTTTGTGTATTTTATTTCTGTTAGTTTTACTTCATTACAAAGCCAATACGCCTGCATCTACAATGAACAGAAATAAACGGCAGTAAATGCTTTAACTTGCTGTCCAAACTTCGTACACCCTTAACCAGACAAAGACAGGAAGGCAAAAGGAGACAGACACGGAATTTTAAAATAAAACAGGAAACATAAATCCAAAACCGTGACAGTAACCGCAGAGTGACATTATTGTGGCATGTGTTGTTCTTCCATAATATTGCCACAATTAGAGGAGAGCAAACCCCATCCACTCTGCAGATGCCCAGATGGAAGAGCTGTCCGAGACACAATTTCCCAGAATCACTTAACAGATTAAGATACCACCAGCAGTCAAATAAAGACAAATAATTTACATTTAATTTGGTCTTCTTTATTTCCTACTAATACAAATGGAACAATTATTATTTTTATATAGTTCTAACAATGAACATAATTTACCCGCGAACATGCACTCACCTCTAACTAGCATTCCAGCAATTCAATTTCAAAATCTGATTTTTTTATCTGTCGCCCCAAGAACACCATTTCTTGGTCAATGTTTGCCATTTCTTGAGGAGAACTCCTTTACTGGTAACTGGGATGACATAAAGATGTCATTAAATTCTACAGTTCTACATGTAGAATTAACCTAGCATTTAGTGGACATGTAACTGTGTTAATCTGTACTGTGGACCCTTCTGTTGGTAATACCCAGTCATGCTCTGTTAAAAAGGATGAGAATGTGCAATTTGTTTTTCCATTCATTATTTATCACATATTTATCACTTCAGGGTTTCAAACTCAAAAGGCTGCATAAGAATATAAAACTAAATTTAATGGGGAGAGAATTTACTATAGTAAATTATTAACATTTTCATACATTGGTGATCCCTCCCCTTCTGTCCAGCATTCAAATATCTGCTGGTTATCCCGATATAAGTGGCATCTAATAGATTTCCTGAGAGTTGTCAGATTAACTACAGTGGTTTCTGTCTGTTACTTGATGTCCTGTGCAACTTTAGATGCTTTATGCAAGACCTCAGATGTGCAACTACATATGCATGGATTTTTAAAAGTTCCCTTTAATTAACAAATTCTGTGGATTTGTGTTTAATCCTAAATGTTGTATGCTTTGCTTGATGAAAAGTTAAAAAAAAAAAAGCAGTTCAAAGTTTTTGTTCAATTATTTCTCTGTCAGGGCACAGAGAAAAATGGTGCAGCTATGGTTGACCGCAGCTAATTCTCCACAGTCTCCAAGCTTTGAATCTGCTCTCAATGTTTCAGCTCAAAGCTATATGAAAGCTTATAAAACCTGTCTATCTCCTGCTCACAGGTCCCCCCCCCCTTTCCACCATTATGGCTCCATGCAATCACAGCTGCGTTTGTGTAGCCTAACCCACTGGGCCATCCATCACAGGTGGCGGAGATTGCTGTGGAAACTGGCAGCCATCCTGCCACTTGGCAAAAACCATTTGAATGGTGCCAGAATGGCCCCTGGCAAACCTTGTGATGCTAAAGACGTTTTTTGCATTTATCTTTGGGCAACCCTGTCTATCATGCTGTAATAGAATAACACATTTATTTTACCTGGCAAAGCATTGGGCAATCAGTGCTCATTTCATCATAATGACAGAGCAGTGTGTAACCAATTTAGCAAATAGTGTGTTGAAGTGAATAGGCAGAGAGAGGGACACACATAGGGAGAAGGCAGAGATGTGATGGGTTGGGACCCCTGCCTGAGGGCTGAGTGGATGGCCAGGCTTCGGGCCAACACTGTGCTCTTTTCCATATTTCATGGGCTTTAAATTCTGCTCATGGCAAATCTAGAAGCCACTGGATACTGGCACTGGGCTGGGAACCAGGACTGGATTTTTTTTCATTATGTTTCCAACAACAGCAAGTATATCAGCACTGCTCGCCAGTCTCTGCTTGAGTTCCTATATGGACCTGATATGATATATTATTGGATTATAATTATTTAGGCATTCATGTGTGCATCATTTAATGATGCAGGTGGTAAAGATGGAATGCAATTACTTACTGGCTAGATTAATCTATAATAACACATCATCATTTATTAGTTTCTTTTTTTTAATTATCTGGATATGGAAAGTAACTAGTAACTAAAGCACAATATTTGTCCTTGAAATGTAATTGTGTATAACGTACCTCAAATTTGTATTCAAGTACAGTACGAAATGTACTTACTTACTTTCCACCATTGCTACATACTAATTTTGATAATCAAGTCATTTTTCAAGCAAAAATTTCAAACATTTGATGGTTCCAGCTTCTTAAATGTGAAGATCTGCTGCTTTTCTTTGTCATTTCTGACAGAAAATGTCTTTTGGTTTTCAAAAGAAGCAGTTTGGAGACTTTGGGCTTTTTTAAAAATGTTTGACATTTTAAAGACTAAGCAATTAATCGTGAAATGATCGATAGATCCATCGGTAATGAAAATAATCGTTAGTTGCAGCTCCAATCAAATGTAGCATCATATGCGCTGTAACTCATGGGGGGGGGGGATCAGGCACTCACATACATGTTACCATGGCTGGATGTTACCATGGATATTTCATAATTAATAGGAAATTGCTTCCTTTCCCACAGCTGAAGAGCACATTATCGTATTATCGTATTATTGTACATTATTGTATAAATTCAATAGTATTTTAACTTTTGAAATACTATATTATTACTATTACTATCTTAATACTAGTATTACAATTATATTTAAATAAAATGTTCACACATATGCAATTGATTGAAAGTTGTACACAGTTTGTGTCTGGTTCCACAGATCTTTTCAAATATTTAACATGATATATAATTTAGTCTTCCTTTTTTAAGGCCAGTAACAAGGAAAACCATCTCGGAATAATGCATGAACACTTCCAGTTCAGAATGACAGGAGGTTTTCCCATTGTTTCCATTTTGCCATCATGGCATGAATGCAAGCATTAGTTAGTCCAGCTGAATTTTCTTAGCACTGTAAGAACTTCTCTGTCATATCTTTATTTTACATGTTGTCATGTTTTTCATTAAGTAAAGGACAACTGGCTAGAAAAAGTGAAAGCACAGGATTTTGACTGATACTCCCTGAATCTGCAGCAGCTCCAGGGGGAAGTGCTCTACAGCTTACCATTCCCTCACCTCCCTGTGAGGTACGCATGCAAAATATGAACATCCTGTACAGAGATCAATAGTGTCACAGAACGTTTGCTGCATTCCACAAATTGTTATGATGGTAGCCAATGAGTCAGACTCGTCCTCAGTGCTGACGCTCACCTCTGCTGGTCATTTGATGCTTCCTGTCAATCCTGCCACTCTTGTTATTGTGTGTAAGTACGACTGACGAAAATAACATACTTCAACAAATGAAAGATTCCAAGGGTCTGTATATTTCCATGAGACTAAAATGTCAGACTCCAATTCAGACATCTGTTCCATCTGACACTGGGGCCACTGCAGAGACAGCAAAAAACAATTAAACTTGAGGCCAAGATTTTAAAAAAGTCACAAAAACAAGCCTATCGGCAGCATCTGATTGACACCTTAGTCACCAGTGCTGCATGCCTCGCATTGCTCAAGTCATAAGGATCTGTCTGATGCAGGGTGATATGAACACTTGTGGGAGGGATTGCAGCTTTGCAAGCTGCAGATCGTCTGATAAAAATTGAGCAAAAAGGGGAAAAAGGCACTTTTATGCTCATGTTACCTAAAGATTGTTGTATTCATCCACACATGCATTGCAGCATCAATCAGCATCCCCTGTGTGATTAGCTTCTTTGTCTTGAAAAACCATACTGTCTTTATTAAAAGTAAAATGTGCAGGGCACAGTGTGATACCTTACGAGGTATTAGCACAATGAATATGATTCACAAACCAATATATGACAGCAAACAACAGGGATTAGAGAAAATGTTTCATGCAAAAATTGCAGTTTATGGAAGCCAGCTGCATACATGCTAATATGCCTTACACTGCAGAGCGGTGATGAGACAAGCGGCTGTGCGTGGAGGTCTCCCCTTGTGCCTGCAGAGGGAAGTGTGGCACAGCAGAGCACTCCTATCAGCCCCTTTAAGGTGAACCAGCTTCAGTAATAAGTGCTGATTAAGTATGCAAGTCAGCCACAAGGAGGGAAAGTGCTGATAGACAGTACGACCCCTGAAGAGGCATCTGCGAGATTTAAGGTGTTTTCACACCTTGTTCGCTCTGAGAAGTTACTTGAAACTATGAAGTGCTCTCTCCCACTTAGTTTGCTTCTTTTGGCCAAATGAGAGCACAGCAATCAGAGCGAGACCTCACTGAGTGAGAAGTCTCTCACTACATTTCCAAACCAAAGGGACACCTCCTTTGTAATCTGACCCTGATCTGCTATATCAAACTATAGCAAGTCCTGGTCACCATATGCCGTCTGTTCATGTGACTACATTCATTCACATAAAGTAAGAGTGATGGGAGCTGTTTGACAAATCTCAAACTTATAAGAGGGTTTCTCAACTGTCTCTGGCCTGAACCCAGAAGTTAAAGAGCTTTTTTGGGGGGGTTAAATTACAACATTTAAATTGCCACAATGTTGTATGTTATATGACAAAAGGATAAACTCATTTATAACATACTGTAATGCCCTTTATGTTGGTGTTAGCAAGGCCTCCCTCTCCTTCTTGCAGTTGGTCCTAAATGCTATATTTGATCTTTTAACAGGAAAACGCACATTTCCCTCATACTAGCCTTTCTTCACTGGCTCCCTGTTTGTTTTAGGATTGATTTTAAGATTGTATTGTTTGTCTACAAGCTCCAACCTACCTCTCTGATCTTTTAAACCCATCTGTCCCATCAAGGTCACTCAGGTCTACTGACCAGTTGCTTCTGGTTGACCAAGGTTGAAGCACAGATCGCGCCTTTGCAGTTGTAGCCTGCGAACTCTGGAACGAGTTGCCCCTGCCTACTAGGGTGGCCTCTATGACATAAAATAATAAATTATTTCTTAAACATCTGTCTGTGTTTCCAGACTCTTTGTCTTTGTTTTTACTTGAAAGATAAACTGAAATAAGAAAAAAAATATTAGAAACACATGTTTATTATTTTATTGCAATTACTGATCATGATGTCTTGGAATCTTGAAAAATATATATATTTTTCTGATTTCTTTCTCTAAATACTTTGAAAACATGACCCTAACATTCATATATTATTATCAACTACCCTATCCAATGACAATATATATATCCAATAATAACTTTCTGATACACTTATTACATCATATCTACTATTACCCTGTTGCATATAATAAACCCTTTTTCAAAGATATCATCGTCATTACCAAGATACTGGTAATGCCATGGTTATTATAAAGGTAACAAAGAGACTATTGTTACCTTTATAATAACCATGGCATTACCAGTTGGTTCCAGAATATTACCAGCCTATAACCTTGTTATTACCAGGCTGTAATTTAAATCTCTTTTTGTTGTAGCCTAATAGATTATAGCTGTAGAAAAGTTTAACACTGTCATGCTGGTGCTGTGCCAAGAAATGAGAGCAGTGTAACAGTGCATTGTGTTTTACAAGGTGAGTTGTTGTGTATCTCAAGTGTAGACTGGTTTAGGGAGCACATCAACTGACTGTTGTGTCAATTGTGATTTGACAGCGTTCAGTGACGTATCCACTCTCCACAGGCACATTAGTCATCATTTGCTGTCAACACTTGTCATTTCAAGTCCCTTCTGTTCCCGCTGTATACTGGCAAATTCATAGCCTGCAAGGAAGGAAACAATTTCTTTACTATGTGCCGAGCAGCTTAGCCCAATTCTGTGCTTCCAATCAACCCTGAATATAAAGTCTGCAGCCTTAGATGAACTCAAGTGAAACAAACCAGCATTTGTATAAAAAAATCCAGACTGCAACACAGACGAATGTTCCAAACATACCGGCTTAGATGCAGTGGATACATATGCGCACACTATACTTGCATTCAGTTGGTTACATTACATTTAGCAGCCGCTTTTATCCAAAGCGACTTCCAAATAAGAGCTTTACATAAAGTGCATAGAACCATAATGGAAAACAACAAGATGTCTCATCAGACTTGTAAGGGCTGGTGATGAATCACAAGTGATGTAAGTAAGAACATCGCTGCCAATGGCAGAATCACAAGAGCATTAAAACTAAGAACCAATGATCTTTGTACATTATTAAATACAATACATTCAAACTAGAAATACAATTCCACTATAGTATTGTGCAATATGCTATATTGCACAATACTTTGGGGGTGTAAGGCTGGAGGATGGTCTGGATGAAGGTTGGTGCAGTCCTGTTCACCGCTTGGAAGGCCAGTACCAGGGTCTTGAATCTGATACGAGCAGCAATGGGTAGCCAGTGAAGGGAGATGAAGAGAGGGGTGACGTGGGTGTACCTCGGTATGTTGAAGATCAGACGTGCTGCTGCATTGTGGATCTTCTTGAAGGGACAGGTTGCACAGGCTGGGAGACCGGCAAGGAGCGAGTTGCAGTAGTCCAGCTTGCAGAGCACAAG
>JAVQJL010072140.1:0-105541 GCA_036024295.1 Nannoperca obscura | reverse complement strand
CTAATGCAGGGGACACAGAGAAATAACTTGTATCCCACCATTTCTTTTGTGCAGTGAGACGCTCAAACAGTCCTCAGTGTGTGAACAGCTCTTTCCCACAGACAGAAGGCCTACTGAAGCTGCATGCGTTTGCTGGGTCAGCATAGGCACATAAGCCTCTCATGCTGGCAATTAAATATTAATGGATTTGGGAGATAAATTTAGAAAGCTACGTGAAAGTGAAATGAATACAGTCCTTGGAAAAACATACGTATTGATTAAAGATAATAAAACAGTCCATTTACAAGAAAGCTAAAAGTGAGCTATGCAGTTTCCTACACAGGGTGTGGCAGGGAAACTGTAAACTAGACAGTATTTCTGGAGGTCATATTAAATGAGAAACATCCAAATGTAGGGGGTGGCCAAAATAACGGGAACACTAATATAACTCAATAAACACTAAAAACCATTCTCAAAAACATTCAGCTTCACACACTTCACTTACAATTACACATCAATTGTTTCTCATCTCTCATCCTGAAGCTCAAGTGTGTTGTCCACAGTAATGAGTTGATTTGTGCATATATAATAGATTATGGATTATAATGGCTTTGGCATTAGCTTGCATTGTGAAGTGATGATACTTGAACTGCATTAATGATAATATGAGTGTTTCACGTAAACCATCTACAGTACGTACATTCTCTGAACTAGCAATTCTAGGAAGCGCTCTGCTATATGACAACCACCAATGGTTCTGCAGAATCTAGACAGAGGATAGACATTGTACATTAACTGTGTTGCTCCATAAACAGAGTATGTGGGTGTCTCAAGGACACAGAGACACTGTTTACACTGGGCAATCTATTTGATAAATAGGAAAGTGGCTGTAATGCTGCAACGATCAGGCTTATCAAAAAAGCTCCCCAGTAAACCTGCGGCATATGAGCACAAAGCTGGCACAGAGTCCATCAGGGAAGGCCAGCCCCAGTCTTCACACCATTATTAAAATGACATCTTTAGAATCCGGCCAGCAAAGCACTAAGAGGATATCAACTGTGTCCTTACATTATGAGGCAGTATGGCACAATGACTGCACTGTGATCCGATGCTGGGCCTTTGGAAGCTCAACGAAGACACACCATTGACTACATCAGTGTACCTAACTGGCCAATCCAAATACAGATCTAGAAATCAAGAAAATCTGGTATAGCTAAGAAAAAAACCCTAATTAAATCCATTCTTCCATAAAAAGGTGTGATCTCATTTCATTGTCATAAATGTGATTTAATCTACAAGCTTAATTAAAAGGAGGAGGGGGGGGGGGGTCTCCGTGAGCATGTATCTGGACTCAGATGTGGAATAAAGTGTGTGTAATTGCACTAATGGGTGTGTAGGGGCTGCACCGCCTGTGCACACGTGGGTGCAGCCATGTTTGAGCCTCTCATTCTCTCCAGATGATGACTTGCTTTTTTTCCCTTCCCCACCATTAAATTCGCATCAGGGTTCAGCCTGCTCACATAAAAACTGCAGATCCCCTTTGAAAAGATAAAATTAGCTTTTAGATGGCTTCTAATATGTGATCAAAGTCATAGCAACTCTTTGTTTTATGGTAAATATCCAGAAAACTTGATTTCGATGAAGTCAACCACAGATTATATCCAGCATGGACTCAGCTGGGTGATATATGCATTTAAACACAGGTGGAGTGTTTTTTGTGAGTTGAGGATGAGACAAAAGATTTTTTTTAAACTGAGTCATTAGTAATCATAAAAATGTGCAAGTAAATTGCTTAAGGCAACTCCCAGAGAAAGACAAGAACCAGCGGCTATAGGCGGGGTGGCTGCCGGTCTCTGTCCACGTCTGTGGTGCTGAAATAAAAGACATTCATCACTAACATTGTTCCCTCGCCTGTGCATGTTAACATTGCAAGAATATACATTTCTTTTGAGCACATACCCCTCTCTTGTGAATGAACGAACCAGTGTTGCCACTGTACAGACACTCAGCTATTCCACACACGCACAAGCGCACCATCCAAGGAACCGGTGGAGCCACCGGCCCCTACTGCCTTCAAACACACAATAAGGGTACAGCATGCGGCTAAAACCAACCACAAAACAGACCGTGCGCGTTGCAGCGGCTCTGAAACTGACAATAGGACCTAATGTCATGAACATCCCGGCGGGAAGCAGACAAACCTCTCCTCTTACCATCTCGTTCGCATAACTGTATGGCGTCCAAGCTCAGGTCCTTGATCATCCCCTCGCAGGGACTTAATGGACTGGTGAGGTTGTGCGCCAAGCCTGGTACCTCCATCTCTGCAGAAGAGCCCGGGTGATGCTGCCGGTGGATCGCCGTTCGCTCGTTAAACCTCGTCCGCGGGACTCGCGCAAGCTCGCTCGCTCCAAGGGAGGGAAGGAGAAAAGGAAAGAGAAAGAGAGACCGCTTTCCAGCCAGTCCCCTGCTCGTTCCGTCGCTCACAGCTCTCCCCGCTCTCTCTCTCTCTCTCTGTCTCCTGGGTGGCGCGGCTAGTGGCGCGTCAGCGGAGGCGTCACGGGCGCGAACAGCGCGAGCAGCTCAGCGATGCGTTGAGGTGTTCGAACTCCCCCCAGTCCACGCAGCGCCTTCGTGCCACAAGTGCGCGCATGTGTGCGTGTCCCGCGTGCTATGCCGCCCCGGGATAGTTCAGCGGATTAGTGCAGAGACGTTCAACAAATTCAATGGCATCTTATGTAACCAGATGAGCCCGGTGTTCCCCACCTCGGGTTTTAGGTCTCCATCTAAACCGTCGCTCTTTCCTATTTCACGTTCAACGGCGTCCCAACGAGGGTCTCTCACGTGTCCTTATATGGCGCGGTGCGGCCTCCTCTCGCGGGAGCGCAGGTGCGAGTGGACCGCACGGTAATGAGCCGGGGGGACGACTCTGACATACAGCAGGACATAATGAATGGACGGCCTCTGCTTTCCCGTCTGAAAAGGTGATCCGTCTTATATTTTAATGAACCATAATAAAATGTGAAAAAAAATAAATAAAAACCCTGTCAGTTCATAGCCAGAACACTATGCTTGGCTGTGGGGTGTGTGTGTGTGTAATTATCTCCACTAGACTAGGCTACCTCACCCTCTTTATCAGTGGCTCCCAGGAGCAGGAGTGCCAACGCATGAAAGGTCAAGTGCACGGGCACGTCGTGGTTAAACACACACATAAGGTCGGAGGCGCATCCCACCGTCATGGAGTCAGTTTGATTCTTATATTTCCTAAAGCAGAACTGTCTCCTCTGCGTTCTTCACAGGGGAGCATCAGAGTTAAGAAATGTCACTTTCTATTTGTTTGTCTCTCTCTCTCTCTCTCTCTCTCGGCGCCCCGAGGAGAGGCGACAGTGTTTATCTATTCAACAGACAACGAATTCTGCAGCTGCGCGTCTGGGACCCCTGAGTCACGCTGTTCAACATGGCAGGGGGGGGGCTGCTGCACTACACTGCGAATTATAGGAGGGAAGCCGCCCTAACTGATTCTCTGCGTGAGGCACCACCTCTGGAGTTGGAACATTTTTTATATTCCCATTTCTCATTTTTCGTTTTTCACGCGGACACAGGTGGCGCGCAAGCATTTTCACGAACACTGGAGGATTAGAAAATGGGGTTATGCAGGGCAGGCGAATTAAAATCCTGGTAAGCTCATAATCACGGCGGCATTCCAATTCAGTAGGAAGCGTTAGACGCACCACTGGAGGCCAGAATGTACTCCACACTCAGACTTCAGCAGGGCAACGCTGCATCTGGCTCACATTTCCTGCCTGGGAAATACAACTCATTAATAGTGAAGGTCAGCATGCTGATCGCTCCCTGCAAACACAGAGCCATCTACATTCAGCATCAACAGATGAATCTTGGGTCTATAATTTGAAACCAAAGTCATTTGTGTGGGAAGGTTTTATGTAGCATTATGTCTTTATATTCAACTGCCCCTCCCCTCCAAGATAGCTTGTTTCCTAAAGAGCTTTGCACTGATATCCACAGATTAGCACAGCATCTGTTTAAATGACTGTTTCCACTATAATTCCACAAACCAGTGAGTAAGCTCATCAAACGTCTATGGGCAGTGATCAAAAACATCAAGAAAAAGAACTAGTGCTCAGTTAATTGCCCACAGCGCACCAAATTTATAAAAAGCTCATTGTTATGTATGGCATCATCCATTTCTCTCTTCGTCGCCCTCCCCCTTCCCATTTCCCCGCTCCGCTTATCTAGTATGGGAGAGGAAGAGGAAGAGGAAGAAGAGGAGGAGGGCGTGGAGGAGGAGGCTGACCGATTCTGGAGGGTTCTCTCTCATCCTACCTCCATCCGTCCGCCTTGCCATGCCTCTCTCCACCCACCCGTATCCCCTCCAGCAAGAGTCATCATGCGTTAGCGTCAGTGTTTCCAGTAGAGCTGTAGGAGGACGAAGGAGAGTGACACTGTGTCCCATGTAACACACCCAGCCAAGCTCCCCCCTTCTCCCACACCCTCTCTCTTTTTCCTCTTTTAGCTTATTTCCTCTTCCTCTCTTTTCTTCCTTTCTGTCAATTTCCCTACATTCTCTCTGCTGTTACTCTAGATCTCACAAAGTGTGTACTACTTTGCAGCATCCGTGTGTGTGTGTGTGTGTGCCCTGTAGTGGCCATCCACTTTTGCTCACTCTGCTGTGCTCAGAGGCCACTTGAACACACAGTGACAGATGGAGAAATAGCAGGGAGTGAGGTGTAGTAGGAGCTGGAGAAAACAGGCCAAACGGGAGGACGGAGAAAGAGGAGTGATCCAAATCCACACATCGCTATCATTATATTTACTGCTTGCTTTCCACATCATCCTCTGTCTCTCACACACCCACACACACATACACACACACACACACACACCCTGCGGTCACTACATATCACTTCTCATCCAAGGGGTCAGTTATGATCCAGTAATGGAGCGCAGGCCGCAACATTTTCACATTAGCACAAAACAATAGCAAGTCTCTGGGGCTCAGTGTGTGTATGTTTGTGTGTCACTGCGTACCACAAACACATTTGTCTGAGAGGAAGCCGATGAAGCGTGTCATTGATTTGCAGCGCGAGCTCTGGCCTTGGCCTAGCTGCAGTTTGACTGATAATGGCCAAGTGTGTCCCTCGGTTTCCAAAATGAAATCCCAGTTTGTCTGAGCTTTTCATGAATGAAACTCCTTCACCCGCCATCCTGTTTGTTAGATTAAAATTGAATGAATAATGAAATTCATTGTTAGCCAACATGCAACAATAAGCCCCACACGTTTTAATCAGGAGAGACTGAAAGACTTATTAATAAAATAGATTTGATTTGAAGGTGCACAACGTAGGAAAAGCTTGAAGGAAGGATTCGACATCTTGGGACACTCACTGGTTTCGGTTGCAGATACATAATTTGGTTCTCGAGCTGCACAGGAACTTCCAACGACGCAGTCTCGACAAATCTGGATGGATGAGACCTGGAGGGGGATACCCGGGGATCTCCTGGATGGACTGAAAGCTGGGACACACTCTAATCTGCACTGGCGACTGGACCAACATTTCCCTCCAAAGAAAACATGCTTGTACGGCTGAAACTGAAATAAATGTCATTCATTAAATGGTCTGGCTTATCTTTTCACAAATTGTGAAAGTAATACAAAAAGGCTTTGTGGCTTTTATTTTTTTTACAGTGTTAAGATGTTCAGATATCAACATTAATTGCATTATTACTGCTCTATGCTACAGACACGCAAACAATGAGAACATTAATATGTCTTAGTGAGATTTTTGTCAAGAAAGAATGAACAAGGAGGGGGAAGAAAAAAAAAACTGGTAAACAGACACAATGTGTCTGTGCCAGACTTAGCAGACACTGTGAGCATATTGTCCACTGGCCAAGAGCCAGGTGGGGTGAGGTACAGCAACCAAGTCACAGCTCTTCATATTTGCACCTTTCCTGCAGAGGCAAGCTGCCCGTGAGAGCAATATGTGATGCTGTGGATTTAAGTGGGGAGGCCGCCAGGACGCAGAATAAATGCACGGTTGGTTAGTGATAAAAAGCCCATTGCTGCTTTTCTCTGCAATTTAGCCGTCGTTCACTCTCCGTCTCTAACAAAAGGACATGAGATTGAAATTAGTCATGCTGGGCACTAAGAATGATTGCCAGCTGTGCCGTACACATAATTGCCAAAGTGAGGCGAAGAAAGCCTTTGAAATTTGTGATTTAATAGCTTTTCTCTGGAACAATTATGCCTTTCGCATGTGGGGTAATTTTATGAGAAGAAATTTAAGTGTATTTGCCCCTGTGGAAGCTAGATCTGCTTTAAGATAAAATATTCTGAGTAAGGTAAACATTTCATTACAGATCTGATATATTTATCATGTGAGGCAGCAGACACCATAATTAATGTTTTCTTCACACCCTTCCTACATGTCACCCGCGAGCTCCTCAGGATAATATACCAGTATTTACATCCTATTCAGTGTTGTGGTGTTAACATGAAGGCGTTCCTGAAGCTCCTGTGGAAAATAATAACAGGAGAAAGTGAGTGAGTCACAAGCTGCCACAGAACATAGTTCACTGGCACCACCTGTTTCTGTTAAGGGCTCATTTGTGTTGCATGACAGACATTCTCTCACTCTAATCACCATCTAAACATTAATTTGCTGCCACTAACAAGAGAGGCCTGTGGATGAGGTTTGGAGAAGTTAATATGATACATTAAATGAAAAAAAATGAATAAATCACCTTCCTTACCTCTGGCAAAAATGACACACATAAAAATCTCTAAAGTTTCTATATTTAAATTCTCAAATTCAAAACTACAAGGTAAAATAGATATTAGAGGTGATATATACCCATGTACTGTATGTTACAAAGAGTCAATGTCTCTAGTCTCATAAGTAAATGTTGTAGTAAAAGCATGCATGTTAAATCACACAAATAAACCACCAGCAATTTGTTAACTGTACTGTTTTTGTTTTTTTTACTAAACATGTAATAATCAGTTGCTGAGTAACCATTGATCATGGTTTACTAGACAAGTGTCATTTTAAGTTGCAACAGTGCCCCCTTGAGGTTTTCAATAACACTACCTGTGTCTATGCAATGCAGAGCACAGAGTTTAGCAGGGAAACGATGCATTAAGCAAAGTGGTTGTCAATTCTTTCCAGGTGGTGGTTTCACAGTGCTGAGTTTGTGACAGTGACCTCACAGATGATATTGAAATGTGAACCATTCATCACCAGGAAACTGGATTATATGAGCCAGATAATGCTTGAAAAAAAAAAAAACGGATAAAAACAAGAGGAAAAAGGAAATCTTTAGCAAAAAAATAAATAAATAAAATCTCAAAATAATTTCCCCTTCTTTGATGCTCCAGTAGCCCGGTGGACGGGACATATGGGCATTAATTCAAGAGCCCCACAGTTAAGACTGAGCTTAAAACGAATTGCTTTTCATGCATTAGAGTATGCATTGTCTCTGCTACAGTCTCCACCAATCAGCAGATTCATTTTGTTGGATTAAACAGACTCTGGCTATGCGGATTAGGCCTCATGTAGGCATTCATGGCACCATAACCACATGGCATGGGACTGTGTTGTTTTTCAACCTGCAGAGTATGTATGTTTTTGATTACGGGTGGCTGCGAGGCTTTCAAACAGAGAAACCAAGATAAAGTGAATGTAGTTTGTGGCTAAACAATTCATATTTATACGCACCTTTCTTTGATTACTGGTATGTTTTGAAATATACATTTAAAATGATTAGTCCTGATTTCATAAAACCACATTAGAATTACTGGTTGTTTGCCTCCGCCAAACCATCAAGTCACAGTTTACATCCATGTCTGTCCAGACTCATAATATTGAATACTTGGAGGGAATTGTGGTGTATGATTCCAGTGAATAGACATTTTTGAACTGTAAAGTAAAGACTCATATTCATAAAGTAAAGCTACACGAAATGCAAAGCCTTCTCTATGAGCTGTAGATGAAACTCACTCACAGGAACACGATTAGCTAGGCGCGCTCCAATACGTAGTTCACAGTCGCGTGATTCCGTGGACGCTCGAAATTCAAAATGAGGAAAGAATTGAAAAGCCCTACTGTGCTACTTACTCATTGTGTCGTCCCCGTCAACATGTGTGTGAAATCTGGAACTGCCCAATTCATTCTATATTTAAAAAAATAAAAAACTACCCTGGAGACCCTTTGAGTCAAAAGTGTCACCTATTCAGTGTCTGACCAACATGGTCACAATCTCCCCGTCTGTCGCTGAGTTGATGTTGAAAGATAGCTGAAAAAAATGCTTTTACAGCGCATTATGATCTCACAATGAAGTTGACCTTTGACCTTTTGGGTAAAAAAAAAAGCCACTTAATTGTTGTATCCCATTAAACATCGGTGTGAAATCTTGAGTTATGGCCAAAATGTGCTTGTCAAGGTCATTTTGAGGTGACCGTGACCTTTGATTCCTTACAGTTGTTCTTCAGATACCGTGTTCATGAAAATGGGACAGACGGGAGGTCACAGTGAGCTTGACCTTTGACCACCGAATTCTGATCACTTCATCCTTTAGTCCAACTGGACAAGACATTTCTTCGAGGCGATCAAGAGATGGGAGGGACGGATGGACAGACAACCCCAAAACATAATGCCTCCGGACACGGCTAAAAACACTGGCTACAGCTCAGTGTACCCGTGCTTCGGTACAGCCATTTTAAAAACACTTTCACGCTTCTTATCTTCTGTATGTGAAGGCTCTGGAAGCAGCATGGTTTCCTTCCGCTCTGAGAATGTCTCGACATTTCTGTGTGATATGCAGAAATGAAAAACAAAAACGGGATTTTGTTTGCATACATTTATTACCTTCATAATATCATTTGAATGTTTGAACAAACTTCTTTTTTTTTGCCTGCTTGCTTGTTTATATCTGTACTACAATGCAACCAGAATAACAATAGCATCAACAGATGCCACAGTGAACAGAGCTTTGGCCACAACGCAATGTTTATACACAAATTCTTCTCTGGAGCTTTGTGCAGAATTGTACCTTTCTCACAGAAAACAATGGTTGTAGAAGATGAAAAAGTTGTACAAGTTATGTATTACATAATTTCCTTAGTGGTTTACATTTATTATAAATGTACCATTTGATTGCAGTACAAAGACTCCTTGAAATAATTCCTTTTGGGAACAACAACATGACTAATACAAAATCAAAGACATAACTGTGAGACTATTCTATCAAGGGCAAAGACTAGACATGTTTTGACTTGATGAGTCCCTTCACTGATCCGTAACAAATCTGCAACAACATGCATCAATATCTTTTGAAACATTCACTTGATAAGACAAGAACCTCTACTGCCCTCCGAGCAAACACATCCGAACAAGGTGAAGGATAAAAACAAATGTCTGCTAGGCAGGAACACGAGTCACAGCACTGGCAGAATCAGTGCTCAACAGTTTCAATGTAGTACCATGATGATGGGGGGGGGTTCCTCTCAGGATAAAGAATCCCTTTCTATATTAGCTTACTACCTCTTCGTCTCTTTTCTTAAGACTTCAAAAGGAAAAAATAAAAAAAGATAATTAGCTGGTTGGCCACCATGTCAGAATACTATTTAGTTTAGATTTACTAACTTGACAACCACATTAAGAATGGCTCAAATCAGATGTGAGGGAGGGTGGAAAGTGGTTAAGTGATCATGACAACCAATCACCTTAAAAGGAGATCATCGCGAATCAAAGAGAGGTGACAAATGGTCAACTTCTCTCCGTTTGAGATTGTATGAGGACTGCTGTTACTGTGTCATCAAAAAGTTGTCCAGATAAATGTTCATACACTGAACAGTGATCATTTCTCTGGAGTGTCCCTCTACACACCTAATCAATTTTATACACTGTACTCTCATTTAAACCAAGACAAGAAATTAATCTTCAGTCTTCAGCTTTTATACTTATTGTAACTGCAAATATAAACACATTTTCCCAGAAAAACAAAAACAAAAAAACTTTATAAAGTCGCACTTAATTGCACTTGATACAATATGCTCAGGACATTGAAAGATGGGTTGGTTTGTGGAATGAATCCTCAGATAAACCATTAGAACATCACACACAAAAAACCAAAACACTTGAGTTATCCAAAATTAATGAAAAGGATGTTTTCTTTTTGAAAACACATGGCCGAACATAATACAGGAGCCCAGAACAAACACGAGCTTTGGTGATAAACACTACTGCTGCATGCATAATCCTGTGACTTCATTAAACACTGCTTAACCAGGGTTTGTAGATATTAGATTGCACGACTGATACCAGAAAGTTCCAGATTTGTATTTGTTTTCATCTTAAATCCCACAGTCCTTCTGATGACTGGTTACTTATTCGTGTCTAGTGTTGAAATGAAACCAACTTGGCTGTGAATATACTGGTTCTTTGTGTGATGCACCTCCTATCTGGAGTGAAAGGTCAGACAAAAATATTAGTGTTCTTAACGAAATATCTCCCTGCTGAAAAAAGTACTTATGTACATTGGCACTTTTCGCTACAAAGGCATGGCCTTGGCTTTATTAACGAGGTCTTTACTTGCTCTAAATGGAACAATAAGTGAATACGAAGACGAAAAAAAAAAGAAAGGCACACTGTTCTAGCATAGCAACTCATGTTCTGGATACGTGGAGGAGTGCTTTGAGATTTTAGGCACACAGAAGGGGCCACAGGGAGGCCAACACTGACAAACAACAGATGAGACAAAATACCAAGTACTATAAACAAACAGAAGAAAAACCACAGAAAGATGCCTGTTGACACAATCAGAGAGGGGCCTATAAAGCTGAGCCTAACTGCCTCCTCTCTCTGCTGCTGTCTAATGGCACAGCCATATTACGGTTCTACAGATTAAAGGGCAGGAAAAAAAAAAAAAGAAAGGAAAAGATAGTAATAATCTAATTACAAAATCATAGAAACTCATTCATGAATGTATAAAAATACATATGTAAACCATTAAACATCCCACCCATTCCCCTAAAATAGTAATAAAAACTAAAACTAAAAATCATAATGCAGAACGAGTACAAAATATTATATTTTTTTGTTTTGTCTAGACATACACAGACACACAAACAGACTGCGGTTGGACACAGACACTGACCTCGGAGGAATGTCCACCAATCAAAACACTTAAGGTGAGCCAAAGGTCAAAGGCTACAATGATACTTTCCTTTGGTTTGATGAAGTCACCACTTTGGCAATCTGACCTATTTTGCACTTCATTTGGTGGTGCCCTAATCTCACTGATTAAGTGCTAACATTTGGTTTGGTACAAAATGCATCTGTGCTTTTAGTCAATAAAAAAAATGCATAGTTATTATTTCAATCTAAGGAAATAGGCTCTCACAGGCAAAAGTCTAGTATTATTAAAGTGCATGTCACTGATACAACAGCATACTACAAATGCAGGTAGTATCAGTGTGGAAAATGATTGTACTAATCATTCTGCCTGTTCCCTTGAAGTGGACAGAAATACTGGACAGTACCCTTCTTCAGAACCGTAACAACAACCTTCATATATAAATCCTCCAGATAGACTCAACAGCTCTATAAGGAGTGAACACTGAACCTCATGTATCTGAGACATCCCTTTTTTTTGTTGGCACTTCAGATAAAACTATGGCTTTTTAATATATATATAGATATACTATATGGCAACGACAACATTTTGAACAGTCTTAATTCAGCTGAAGCTGAAAGAGGGTAAACAACCACTGAAACCTGGGCTGCTGAGGCACATGAAGAGGCTGGAGGCTGGTCTCCATCATGGACGGTTAAGCGATGGCCTGAAGGTCTGGAGGCGCCTACCATCGCCCGCTGATGCTGGCCATGTCTGCGTGAAACTGACGCGAGAGGCGGCCGCTTGCTCCCCCTTCCAGGAAGGACGACCTGATGGGTGGCTCAAATAGCTTCCTCCGGTTCTTGTTTAGTTCTGTAAAAAAAAACAAGTCACACCACAAAACATTAGTGGTAGCAAAGGTGGTACAAACATGGTTCTTAATGTTTATTTTCTCCTAGTGTTTGCGAGATGAAGTAAGCCAAAAGGAAAGAAATAAACACAACCAAAGTATGTTAACATTTCTTTTTAGCCTCCATTGATCAACAATGACAAGAAAATTTGATTCAAATCACTACAGGATTTCTCAGATCAACAAAAGGTCTTTGTGTCCATCTGGTTTTACACAGCAGCTTGGACAAAACGCTTTCATAAAAATGGCATGAGTTATTCATACGATAGCCGCGTTCTGACGCTGCCAGCATAAACCTTCAGTTTGATTACTGGAGGCAGCCCGCTCCAGCAGCTCTTTTTACTGGCAGGAAGTTAAAACCTGACAGTTTAAGTCAAAGCCTTGACTGGTATTCTGTATCTTTGTAACGAGAAGCAAAAATACGGAAAGACAAGGAGACCGGCAGAGACGTGCATGAAAGTGGTCAAAGTGGACCCGTGCTTGGCTGAGGCGTCGGCAAACGAAACCAATTCCGACCTTGAATCCCTCGGCTTCCTTAATAAATCCAAGCACTGGCCTCGCCAGTTCCCCTTGTTGCCCTCACTGTCACGCCTGGCCCTGGCCTGAGGTTTCTAAACTTTTACAGAATATCCATGGCAGGAAGCCCTCGATCCCAACACAAGCACGATGAACTTGCGCAGCCTAAAAACTCCAGCTATTAAAATGTTCAAAATATGAGTCATCAGTAATGAAGTGTGACACCCACATAATTCACATTCGATCCAGTGCAACAACGGGACAGCATCAGCATCAAGGAGACAGCTGGAGCAACTGGAGACGTACCAACACCCTCATCTGAGAAGAATGCGGCCTAATCCAATTTCTTCCGGCTGGTGCAAATTACTGCAACATGGGTTTTTTTTGTATCTTTAAAATATAAATTAGTTTACAGGACTGAGAAACTACAAACAGTACTGTCTTGAACTTCTCTACTAGTCTGCCACCTTTAGCTTTTAAATCCAGTGGTTGGCAGTGGAGATGACCTCCGTCACTTGGAGTACACCTTTGCCTTCTGCACAGCTACGCTCCACTCAGGCTTGTTGCAGCAACAGACTAAATAGGAAACATGACTGAAACACATAAGCCAATTTGTGTGAACTGCCTTCAGCAGGAGCAAGCTGGCAGAAAGAGGCTCCAGCTGGTATCTGTGATTATCAACACAGACACAGGTGGTCGTACGTGGGAATCTGTGTACGGCATCTTCCCTTACGTTAATGTTTTGTCAATTTTGGTCTTGCTGGAAAATTGATAGCAGTGAAAGACAAAAATAAAACGTAGTAATCACAAGCTCTTCTTCATTTGTACCTGAGATGGCGAGCAGCATTTTCCTGCGGGCTCCAAAGGTGGTGATGCCCAGTTCTTTCAGGTCCTGGTCTGTTAGAGTCAGGAATGTCTGGAGGTCAATCTGGAAGCAGCAACAAATCCATTTTACCATTATCATCCATTTTGTAAATTTCGTTTAACTTTCACTTTTTAACTTTAAAATATTGTTTTATTTGGTTGACTTCCTTTAAAACACAATTAAGCACCTTCTACTAATAGAAGACCTTCAAACATAAATGTCACAGTGTCAACCTGCAAATGCTGTATGATATACGATATGATTGCCACACGTGACTAAAAATCTATTCTTCCCAACACACTGTACATGCCATCCTCCAACACATTTGAACAGCACAGAAGCAGAAAAACCCATTCCTTGACATTTCCCGTGGTTTCTCACAATGTTTGTTCTCTTGTTGTTGCATACACAATATGGAAATTCTGTTTAAAAATGCAACTTACTGCATTGAGGAAGTTTCAGAGTCTAGAGGGCAGTGTACTTCAGAAGCTAGAGGAGCAGTAAATATGCCATAACGTGTGCAAATATTGTAGGGCCATTTTCTTTCCAGACATCTTGTCATTTGCAACTCAAAGCTTTAGTTTAGCGGTTTCAGCTACACAGCATGCGCGCAGTGACCACGCTAACTGCTTTTTATGTTTTTTCATTTATGATTAGTTTTAACTATTGCTTTCTTTTTATCCTTTCAATACATTTTATCTTTTAAAACAGCCATTTTATGTATTTTCATTTCCTTTTGTTTGAATTATGATTATATAGTTCTAACTATTGCTTTTTCTTTTTGTCCTTTTCTCTGTACAGCACTTTGAATTGCATCCGTGTATGAAAGGTGCTATATAAATTAACTTGCCTTGCTTATATCTGCAACATAAGAAAACTCAGTTTACTGTTGGACTCAGTTCTGCTGTGTTTCTGTGAGCACTGCCCATGTATCATTGCTTCAGACTGAATCATGCTGAATCACATCATTACTGTATGTATAAACTGTAACGGGTAATGGGACAGACATGAAGAAGAAGTAGCAGTAACTGGTTGTGCTGCCACAGGAAACAGAACAAATATCAATAGAATAAATACAATTTAATTCAAAACAGTGGCAGTAACATTCCACTGGCTCTCTGACCAGAGAGTCCGCAGTCCGTTCTGCTTCACTGCAGGGATGCTGCACTGAGACTGCTCTACCAAAGAGGAATCACAAAACACCATAAGATGATTCCCTCCAAACACCTGAAGGTAAAAACTCTGAGATTTAAGCAACTTGATTTGTCTTCTGTTCTTTTTCTATTATCTTTGAGTTGAATTGTGCAATTCAGTGTTCCTCTTTTTGTTTTGTTCTTCCCCTGATGTTTTGAATTGAAATGAGGAGGTTAAAAGTTGTTTGAAAAAAAAGAAACTACATTGCTGCTGCTGCAAGGGCTAATGTTACCTCTTCACACAGTTGCTGACCTTTCGTACATGGAGTCTGTAGCTTCAAGGCAAACTTGTCACCCCTCCACAAACTGCACCACTACGTCAGTCAGCATTACTGTGAACTGTGTTACAAACCTAAATCTCAGCTCATGCATGACATATCTTCTCTTTTTTAGATGAAACCTCTAAAGATGCTTCTATACTCCGATTTTATTATTGGATTTTTTATTTTTCACAGCCTTCTATTATTATTAACAAAAAATGTAAACATTTTGTTATTATGATGCATTATCCTACATTAATTAACTTGTACAGTAATAGCAGAACAAAGTGTTTATTCTTATTTTTGAAAATGCAGTTTCTATTTAAGCAAAGGACTGAAAACATCTGTGTGTGGTCACACCATTGCCCGTGATACTGCAGGCTAACCTACAGTACCGTATGTGTGACCACCCTCACACTGTTTCTCTCTTTCAGTCTGTGGGGAGATTTGTCACCACTTACTGTAGTGACTATAAACCCTTCAGTGAGCGTCACCCGCGGGTCAACCAGCTCCACAAGCACAGACCTGGACCTTCATTCCTGAGCCCACCTCAGGTTGGATGGATTAATGGATAGACAGATTGATTGGTTGATAGACTGACTCACTGCCGTGTTGTTTGGTGTTATTTTCACAGACTGACCGTGAAACCTGGCCTATATTTCATCAATACTTTTACAAGACAACTAACAGCATATATGGCTCAAGTTGCTGTGCACAGGTGAGCCACATCAACAAGCAGCAAGTTCACAATAATGTCCTTTATTTTATATAAAGTACCACCACCACGCTCACTCTTTCTGCACTCTATCTCTCAGCCTCCCTCTTCTTCCCTCTTCTCTGCCTCATTGCCTCCATGCGGCATTCTCGCTCCTTCTGTTTCCGAGGCGTCCAGGGTTGTTGGCTCCACCCCGACAAAGGCAAGGACACAGGAAGAGGGAGTTGCTAGGGAGACCAGGCTTGTGCTTGGCGAAGAGGAAAATGGTCAGCTGCACTATGGTTTTTGTGGGAAGGGTAAGGAGTTCTGTCTATATCTCTAAGACACACACACACACACACACACACACACATTTAAGCTGGCAACTGCTTTGGTACCCAGTCCGTGTTCTTTGACAGCTAATGCGTTGGAGCAGCAGGAGGCACAAGATGAGCCGCAGCAGAAGATGGATGTTCTCTATGAGGAAGGTTAGATGGCAGTTTTTACTTAAGCTGCAAATTTCAATAAGGAAACCTTTTGAAGCACTGTTGGCTTGTGTTCTTTGAAATTCACCACATGCTTTCACTGTTTAATCTTCCTGCTGTCATTTCAAGGCCCTTCAAACTATATTTGTGCACATTTAGGTATGATTGTGTTGTCCTCTTACGTCGATCCGACCTGCTGTGAAGATTTCTTTAGATCTGTCTGCAGAGAAGCCGGGCTGCAGCACCTGCTCCCCCATCCTGTGGCGTCCAGTCCAATTATCACAAGCAAAGGTAGAACAACTCTCTCTGTCACACACACACACATACACACACATGTCCCATGATGCATAACCTTTCATTCACATATAACCACTTTTGTGAGGTTACAAAGTCAGATCATTCCACTAAAAGATAGTAAAGACCAATAAAAGAAAAGTAGCATGTTTACAAAAGTGAAATATGTCATTTTAAAATGATCTTTCATTCTGCATTCCCATCAAAAACTATGCCAACCCTGCCAGAGAAAATCGGAAAATAATGACAACAGATTTTAGTCTAACAAGGAAACAGGACCAAGTGTCTTCAGCCATGTAAGCAGCACTGAGGCTGGACACAGCAGTACTGTGAGCTGAATGCTAACATTAGCATGCTAACATGTTCACAGTGACAATGCTAACATGCTGATGAAAAGTAGGTAGGTTTATTTTCAATTGTCATCATTCTGGTTTAGCATGTTAGCATGCTAACATGTGTTAACTCAAAAGTGCAGCTGATGAATGTCATTAGTTTTGTTAGTAAAAAAAAGTTTTTGATAATAACAAAGTTATTATAGTTACATCCTGAGAGGGACGTGAATGTGTGTACCATAGTTGACATTTCACTAAAAGCCCAAAAAGTTAACCTCATGGTGGCACTAGAGGAAAAGTCAGTAGATCACTACAGTCTGTAGGGTTAATCCTCTGGGGACTAAGAATGTCTATACAATTTCATGGCATTCAAACCATCAGCCTGGTCTGTAAAAACAACAAGTTAATTAGTGAGATTTTGCGGCGCTGGTAGGCAGATTTTGTTAGCTTTGCACTGAGCTAGGCTAACTGCGTGCCCTCGTTTCCAATCTTTATGCTGAGTTTGGCCAACAGCTGCTGGCTGTAGCTTCTTATTTACCAGAAAGACTTGAGAGTGGTATGGATCTTCTCACGTGGCTGTCAGCAGGAAAGTGAATAAGTGAATAAATGTTGAACTGTTAATTTAAATATGCTAAAATGTTGATTAAGTAACCTCTAAGCAGGTGTGTAAATACTTGGTAAAGTGCAAAGTGCAGTATTTGAGTAAATGTACTTTCTTCATTCCCACTTCTTCCTAGATGCTGAAAATTGGGATGGCAGCGCTTACTTGAGGGGCTTGAGACCAGCTCTTGGACTGAAAAACAGCACCTTCTTTCAGCCTACTTCCAGGCAGTGCAGCTGGTAAACCACCAACACAAACCACTAACATTTTTTAAAAGTAGCGAGTGTTATTTCCTGACATGTTCTCTACCTTTCCCCTCGCTCTCAGCTGTGTATGGGAAACTGAGTGCCCTAATAGTTGTTGCTTTAAGATGCAAACCTTCGCTTCTGGCAGCACCCTACCTCTGGCCCATGTACAGCCAACTGTCTACAGCACTGAGCCCAGAAGGAAGCCACTGTTGACAGAGTACCAAGCCAGTTACACTGCTGAGGTGAGGAGCGGGTTCTGAGGCCGGCTGAGTGTGCGTGAGGATCACTAAACTCGAGTCCTGTCTGTTGGCTTTTTTATGTTCTTGTATATTTGTCCTTTATTCCCATGTGTGTCTCCTCCTAGGGGGCCCAGCCTAAGATCCAGCAGAGTGACTTTCACCATCAACATCCTCCTCACCAACAGATAATTTATCGTTCATTCTGAATCTCAACTTTTGTCTTAATACACAGCAGTTTAAAAGAAAAACATTGTTTGTGTTTTGTGTCAAACATGAAGAAAAAGTGAGTTTAAAGTGCTGCATCTTCATCCAACCATCCGCTCTTTTAAGGCAGAAAGGGCAGAATATGACAAATCCTTAGCGGTCAGGGCTTGTGTCTGTGATTCTCAGTTATCTTGCTTCAGGATACAGAAGCTGAGGATGAGTCATCACCCAGCAGTAAACCAGCTGCTGGAAGGCACCCAAAGGAGACAGTAAAATGTGTGTGCTGTCGTCCTCCTGTAGGGAAAAGGTTTGAAGGTGCATGCGGCAGTGCAGTGGTGGAAGAGGTACTCAGCTTCTTTACTTAAAAAATAAAAAGGACCTTGTTACAAGTAAAGGTTCAGCATTAAAAACTGAAATAAAATTAATTAGAAAAGAGAAAGAATTAAGAAAGTTACTAAAACATTTAAAATCACACAATTAAAAGTTAAACACTGAATCATATAACTGAGGCAAATACATTTTAATGTATCATACGTTTTATTCTTCTGTTGTGGCAGATTTAGATGAATGAATCTTCTGTTTAAACATGAAAAACCACCATATCTCAATATGATTAAATAACACAGTAAATATTATCAGTCATCATGACCTGTGCTGGTTTTGTCACGGTGTCCAGCGTTCTCCACGTCCTCGTTTTTTATAAGTGAAGGGTGATCTCAGGCGGTCTGTGCTGGCGTTTGCTGTCACGGGTACAGGCGGGTCCGGTCCTCCAGTGAGGCCTGGGCGCTGACAGGGTATCCAGGTGTTCGATTGTCAGAGGACGGTTCTTCAAGTTGAGGATGTACAGTCTGACTTCCTAAATGCAAAATAAGATTTATATGACTTAGTTTGAAGAGTTAAAGGACAGATGAGTTTTAACTGGCTCTTTGGACTACAAGACAGCATCACCCAAAAGTTGATCTTGGTCTCTCCTCTGCTACTTTAATGGCTGCTATCATTTCAAGCTTTGTTAACATCTTTACTTTGCTGGAACTGCTCCATATTCAAAGATGAATTACTGAGCACTTTGTTCACACCTGCAGCAATCTGCGATCCAAGTTCAAGCTCTCTTCTTCTTAGTTTCCATTTCTTCAGATGAAGGCTAAAATTGGTTGGTTTGTTTGCAGATCAGTTGTTTCTTCCTCAGCAGATGGATTTTTTCCAGTATTAATGGAATTGTAAATCTAAATTGTAGATTTAAGCACCTACTGTACATTTCCATGATGACTTGGCACAAACGGTCTCCTGAGGAAGATCTTGTGATATGATCATAAGCTCCAGAACAGCTTTTGATTAGTAATATACCTTTGTACCCAGCTGGGAGATCCTGTTTGGCGTAGTAGAGTAATAAGGTTGGTGTTTGGCTGACTGACACAACACATACCGGTGAGCTGAAGGTATAGTAACATACTGACATGTCAATTACAATTTGTTGTGATGTGTAGTGTTAGATACTTTAATACCGTATAATGACAGGAATATGCTGCTATCATAAAGAAAAATACTGAAGATCAAGTGTTTGTTGCAACATGCTGTGATTTATAATTCCAGCTGTATTAAAAGTGTTGCAGATAATAAGGCTTGAAGCACATTAAGTTCTATTAAGTAAAGATGAAAATAGCTGATGTTCAACACTGTATGGGTAACATTTGCATATTGGCTCACCCAGCTGGAGAGGTTAATGTCATGTTGGTGTACACTGAACGTCACTAATATCAGATGTTATTTAGAATTTTTTTTTTTTTTAAATCAAATGTCAAAATCAAAAAATGTATCAATTAACAATAGAAATAACCATTAACCTGAAACTGTTTTTCATTTAAACCCACATATTGTATTCAACAGCTCAGCCAGTGCACAATGGGTGCATCAGTGTATCAACATGTGACAAAAGACTGACAGATGGCATTTGTCTTTAACATCTTTATTCGTCTTTTTTCATTATTTTTGTTTGTACTGAAATTGATACTCTGTCTTCTGGACCTCTTTTTTTTTCCTTTTTTTTTTTAAACAGCTTCTGTCATCTAACTCATCTAAACAAAATCACCAAAAATGATTTCATGTTGTACAATCCACCTGGCGGACATTCCTATTGGCTTCACCAAGGTGCCAATCGACAGCTGTGGTCCAACACTGTGTGAGGAAGTTCCATTTTAACCAACATTTCAATGTTTAAGCACACACTTGGGTACTTGTTAGGCTGTAAATCGAATAATCGAGAAAAAGCTGCATGGGTGTAAAGAAGCGCTTTCACCTGTCGGATAAGTTCAAGTGTCTACTTAACACTAAAACAGTAAAACAAGACATTATTGTCACTGGTAATACCACAAATGAACAGTGGCACCAATAAGATAAATGTTCAGATCACAAGATTTGACAATATTGCCAAAATGGCTGAGAACTAGAAAAAAGTGACTCAATAATTCAGGATTACTGTTGATTAGAATCTGGGTTTCCTAAAAAGCATCTTCACATATACAACTTTTTTCCTATTGGCTGACAACTTAACGGAGATCATACTTGCACTAAGGGACGATGCTTCAGGGAAAGCCAGACCACAACAAAAAGGTTTATGGTTAAAAAGAACTTCCTCAATGAAGTCAACCCACAAAGAGAAGACGAGCAAGGAGGCCATACTGTCAGCCACGTGTCCCATACTGCTTTATTCTGATCGGCTATGACAATATTGTCCCCCTCACGTTCCCTCCTGCAAACAGGACTGAATGAACACCACAGGTTACTGTACCCAGTAGACACAAAATGCCTCATCCTCAAAACATGAAGAAAAAAAAAAAAAAGACAAAAGAGGAGGAGAGGCTATTTGAAAACCTGATTTGGATATGGACACTTGATCTGAAGCTGGACAAACCAAGTTGTTCCGGCAGAAAGAGGCAGAGGCATTGTTCCAGACCAAATACTCCCCTGTAACAAGGTTTTCCACAACATCCCCAAAAAATCCAAATTGAAATGAAGGATGAAGGCGTGAACAAAAAAAATGACGATAACGAAGTTTCTTAAGGTTCAAAAAGCTCTGACCTTCCCTCTGTAACATTTTTCTTGCTAAACTTGATGGGGAAACTCACGCCTCTGTTCTAATAAGCCGGACAAAACATAAACATGGACTTCCACATAAATTGGGAAAATAATTTCTTATCCATGATTACACTTGTCCATGTCTGTTAAGATTAATTCAAAACAAGCGTACGGGGAGGGCAAGGGTGGGGTCTGTATTTGGTTTGGAACGGAGCCGCTGCACATACAAATAAGAACCCACTTTTCTAAATGCACAAAAACAGTGATGTCACAGGGAGCTCGACATCACAGGAGCAAATGTTTACGGGTCTGACGGACCGTGATGCTCTACAGAGCAGCGGCAGGAACGCATCGAGTCCCCTCGAATGTTACTTCCTTCTCTAACCTCACCGTCATGGAAACCCTCAAAACTACTGGCGATGTTTTTCAACTCTTGACAGCACACAAATTAACAAGTATGTGAAGTAATTTTTCAAGTTTATTAGATGTTTCGTATTGAAGTTTTGTCCTGGCATCACTCCTTGGTAGCTGCCTCAGTTCCAAGGGGACGTCAATGAGATCTGCATACTCTGTAAACATCAACAGTGTCATCTGAAATGCAATGATGAGCTAGCGCCCGCAGCAGGGCGGTGCTGGTATTACACCCATCCCCCACCCCTGTTCCCAATGTCCCTCAGTTTACAAGAAACAAACAGGAAATAAAAAGATTAAAGAAACAAAAAAGAAAAGAAAAAGAAATCCCCCCACCCCCCAACTGGGCCTGCCAGTACGCCACTGACTTCAAGTGTGTAGATGTGTGTGTGTGTGCGTGCGCGCGTGTGCAAATCAGTGTGTGCGCGGTCGTGGCCGCCAGAGTCTCTGAGAACGTGTGTGGACTGGGGTGTGTGTGCGCGTGGAGGCTCCATGGGGGTGAGGGGGACTCCTAGTATTTCTTCCCCGGGACGAACTCCTTCGCTTCGGGGTTCAACATGCTCTTCCTCTGCAGAGAAAACACATGAAAGCGGAATAAGAAGGCATTCCTTTAAACCGGAACTCCTGGCTGTTAGTTACGTTGACAATATCGGATTTGTTATTTGGAATATTATTAAAACATATACATCAATTAAAACTAGAAATGATAATTGTCAACCTAAAACTTTACGTAAAAATGTTTACTGGGAAGTTTATTAAGCTCATTTTGCATTTCTAGATGTTTTTTTCTTTTAAACCCACATGCATCATTGTATTGAACAGCCCGGCCAACGTACAAAGTAATGCTATTTTTAGAATTCTTATAGATGAGCTAATTTTTACAGAACAATACTAATGTGTGACTAATTTGTCATGCTGCATCCATTCTGTTTAATTGACTACGAAGAATCCTCTGTTGTGAAATGATATGCATCTCTGACTCACCGCCACTTCCTCCAGGTTGCTGTGGTGATCGCTGACCGACAGGCCGTTGAGCTGCTGCTGCAGCTGCCCCACCCCCTGGTTGTTGAGGTCACGAGAAGGGATGAACCAATCCTGGTCTTCCTCTTCCAGCATTTCCTGGAAGCAACGCTCCAAGAACTCCTGCTCCAACAGCTCCTCTTCCACCTGGGAGATGGAGAGAATAAAGAGAGGGAGAGAGGAGATAAATGCAAGGGCAGAGAAATTGGGTGCAACAAAAAAAATGTTTTGAAAGAGAACAAGGGGACGGACGGACAGGGGAAGAAACGTATGAGATTATTTGCATGACACGTGGAAGGTTTCCAAAGAGATATCTTCTTAGTAACGTGGTGACATTAAAACACATGACTCATCCAGCCAAGCAGGAGAAACAGAACTGAGAGGTCGAGATGAAAAGGGCACTGAATATTGAAAGAGATGCTGCTAGTCACAAGCACACATCACACATCAATAACTATGCACCGCAAGTGATTAAGACTGGGTCCAAATAACCTCAGAAGCAAGAAAAACTCCCCTATCACAGAAGAGGGAAGAGGACAGGAAGTGTGAGGAATGAAGGACAAAAAAGGAAGAATGCGTGTGGTGCAAGGGAGGTAAACAGGTCTAGTAAGTTACAGATGGTCATCAGTCATCAGCTGCCCTGAGAATCTCAGAGGAAAAGATGGAGGAGGGTAGAGAACAGAGAGCAAAATAAAATGGCAGAGCTGAATGTATAGGAGAGCGGGAGGAAGGAAGGGGGGGCTGAGTTTAGTAATAAGCGCCAGGACTGGTAGGAAATGGCAGAACAGCTAAAGTTGGAGGTGAAAGGGAGGCTGATAAGTAATTTTAGTCTCTAAAAATTCAGATTTATCCAAGAGACATAGCAAAGCACAATCTGACGTACGGTCCCAGTCTAGGAAAGAGGAATGTTAACATGTACATACATCTGAACAAATAGACTGCATGAATAAAAGCACCAGAGGCTGTGCTGAGCGGGCATGCTGCTGCAGGTACTGGTGAGAAGATCACCATTTCATAAAAAGGTATTTGTTGTGTCACAACCATTGTCTGTATTCGTAACTTTAAAGAAATCTGACAACATATGTTGTTTTCATACTTTCCATAAACAAAATAAAAATCTCATAAACATGTCTTTTAAAAAGAACTGTGGCCAAAATATGTACCGAGTGGGACAAAACAAAACGTGTCCGTGCAGTGGCGGACAAACCGTTTCTAATTAACCTTGAACATATCCTTGGCTGTAGTTCTTACTGGCTGGTGACGTTGCAGCAAAAGTTAAGCCAGGTTAACTTTTTGGCCGGACAACCCTGCGTGTTCCCCCCCCCCCCCAGAGTCCTCTGTATCAACACAGGAGTCTCACAGAAATGAACAAGGAGACTATATTTTGACCGTGCTGATGTTGACGGCCTGAGCCTTTACAATGTGTATCAGAGCCAGAGCTCGCAATACCAGAACGTTAGCTTTGATGAAAGCCATTTCTTCCCCCAGCTGGATTTTCCAAGATGATTTTAAGTTCAACAGAAGAAGACTGGGGCATGAGATAAAGTATATGTGGGGGGTGGAAGCACAAAATAGAAAATAGAGGGGCAAGCAGAAAGACACTATGAAAAGGATGAACACAGCAAGTTGGACCATAAGAATAATAATAAAAAGAATATATAAATAAGCACACACCTGTCTGTTATACTCCTCTTCATTCTCCATCCACATGTACTCAGCGAATGGGTTGGCGTCATTCCCCTCTCCTGCATGCCCATTGGCCACTGGCTCCTTTCCCTCCTTCCCCGGAGCTCCACCTCCCGGTGTCTTGGCCACCTCTGGACCGCTCATCTCAGCCGGCTCTGCGCGTGGAGACGGTTACATGAAGCGTGGCCAAAATGTAACAACAGGAGCTTTATGGTAGAACTCTTCACGGCATCGTGGTAACGTTTACTTACAAAGACATGCTGAAAAGATTTTTTTTAAGTCAGACACAAATGGCTCCCAAAAACAAATTCAACACCACGCATACTTCATTCTCCAAGCCAGATAGCTTTGACTCATCTTTTCATTAGCCCACAGCTGGGTCTTATTGGCTGTTAAATTTACATTATCTCATCTGAATCACGCCTGAGACGTTTCAGCCCTGGATCCACATTGAACAAATTAGCAGGATCTCAATTACATTCTAGCTACAGCTGGAAAACTGCTCCCACGGGCAGAAACGCCTTCATCCAGACTCACTGCTTCTAAACAATGAAACCGCCAAAAGAACCATTTTCTACATCTCATGATGTGAATAAGATACGCACTGAAAACTCCAACACCGGCTGGGACTGACCCCGGTCTGCAAAACTACTTTGATATTTCAAAATTCTTAAACAACTAAATGAGTCTGAATACTTTATATAGTTGTTGGAATTTTACAACCACAATCAATAGTTTTTAAGGTTGGTGAATTGCAGCGCTGTGGTAAATAGCCAGTGTGTTATTTTTGAGCAGGAAAACAGTGTTAAATCAGTTAGTTTACACTGATGAAAATAACTTCCTTATTTCCATAACTTTGGCCTCAGTGTGTGGAGTCAAGAAGGATTTCATGTGTCAAAGCAGTGAAGTGTGTGTTAGAGTAGAAACAAGTTGAAGACAGTGAGTCAGTGTACACGCCTGTGCAGCATGTTGCTGTAGCGGCTGCAGGTGTAACCCACACGGCTGTGCTGCTTCCAGATGGCTGGAAGATTTATTAACAACAAACAGCTGCTTCATACAGTGAAAAAAGAAAAACTGTTAAGATCAATCTTTGTGATCCGTACAACAGCAGTACATTTATATTATGAGCCAATTGTTTAGAGAGCCGTATGAGCACACGAGTGCTTGTTATGTAGTAGACAGTGACACAGCACTGAAGGCAAACTCCGTCATCGCTGAACATCCAATTACAAAGAGCGCTTGGTCTTCATGTAAGGACCCTCCATCTTATTGTGCTTCTACCTTTTCACCGTGCACGTTGCATCGGGTGTTAATACTTTTGACTTTCTGCAGACATTAAACCATGGTCACAGAACAGCCGAAACGTGTACTTAAACTTACAGCTGCAACGTATACAATGTTCATTCCTTGGTGGTCCTGAGTGGAATAACTAGCTAGGTCACTTGTGAGCAGTCGTCCTATGTAATGCCTGTCCAGTTCCCCCTCATTTACCTGCCTAATACTGCCACCTTGTGGGAATTCAGTACACTATTCGACTAAACGTAATGAAATATACCAACTGATATGTTCCCACTCAAAGCCTATCAAGCTGTGCATTGGGCGAGTTCAAATTTGTGAAAATAGGGATGTTAGTCTTAAGTCTAATAAACAATTTGATTATTAAGAACACGAGTAAAACATTTTATTAATAATTAATGCTATTTCTAACAATACAGCATAGGCTATCCCTTAAAAATAAAAATACATCAGGTCTGCATATGTCCCTCCCACCTCCAAAATAATGGACTAAGAATCACTTTTTTTTTTAAATGAAAGCAACACCAGCAACCTCCGACCAATGAGAATTTGGTCAGACCAGAAAGTGTCGGCCCTAATTAATAATACCATTTAAAATACCACATTTAATCATGAATAAATAGTGATTGGACGTGATTTTGCCGCTGAACTTCTGCAACACCGACCCAAAACTCCTGTTCTGATGATAAATGCCCACTACAATGACATAATCCTCAGACTGCCAGCCAGCTCCAACAGACTTGTCATGACTCAACAGTGGCCTCGCAGTGGGGAGAGGGGGATCAAAACCGATGATCTCAACTGAGCCGTGAACACAGCTCCAGGGTCAGCCCGATGCAGGCGCACCAGTGCTATGGTTGACTTGGGAGGATCGACTTGCTTCCCCAAACTCCCAGCAGCCTCACCTACCTGATTTTCAAATTTGGGACATATTAGGCTTGACGTCAACTATCTCTCTTGTTTCAGTCTTGGTCAATGTAACAAAAGCAACATATGTGAGCTCAGTGTGACCCGAGCCAGATTGCTGTTCACTGCACGCAGTGACAGTACGGACACGTCCTTCAGAGGAGTTCAAATAAACATGTGTAATCTAAGTAGGTTAGATGGCTAAGAGGAGGTGTGTCTGCCCTGCTCAAAGCTGCCAGCGTGTCTGTCTGTGGGCAGTGATAAAGCAGTCTAATTGTGCAGTGCAACCATTTACACGAGATATTAGCTATGAAGGGAAGGAGAGTGTGAGGGGGTAAGAAAGAACGCTTTGCAAGATAATACGAGAAGCCTAAATGTAATCCTGTGCTGGTTGAGCAAGGTGCCAGCATGTTCCAAGTGTTGGAAGCCTGCGTGTGTCTATAAACACAGACTTAATCAATTGCTGAAGTTTATCAGACACTTCTAACTCAGGCATGGGAGTGAGAAGAAACAAAGCAGGCAACAATTCCATTTGACCCAAGATGTCAAAAAGGGCCATTAAAATGCATTGAGGTTAAAGCTAAACTGATTGTTTAAGTCATTTAACAAAGAAAAATTCAAAACAAAATGTCAGTTTCTCAAATGAGAGGATTTGCTGCTGTACATGGCTTTATATCAAGCAACCTGAAGACATCACTGTGGGCTTGTGACAGCCAGTTATTACTTTTTTTGACGCTTTAGAGGTCAAACATTAAATTCCTAAATTGAAAAAAATGAATTGTTAGTGTGTCAGTTGCATCACTTTTAGAGATTTCATCAAAAAAGTATGAAATCAATAAAGCTAAAAATGATGTGAATCCCGACCCTAACAGTTGCTCAGAGTCACTTTAAACATGCCTCTGCGACTCTGCTCGGGCGGGCGAAACAGCATGAAAAAGGGAAAGTGGAGACACTGAGCGCTGTGCCATCATGTACTGCATGTAGCACTTAACATGTTCATGTTACGTAACACCATGTGTTGTCACCATGTAATAGTTAGTTAGCGGAGCCTAGCTTCCTCCTTGCCTGCGAGTGTGACCTAATCCAACTGGATGAGGGTGAAGGATAAACGGGTGAAGGTAAAATGAACACAGAAAATAGGAAAATTCAGAGACGAAAAAAAGAAATGTCAATATGATTGAGCTTTAGTTGTGAGTCAGACTACCCCGAGTTGCCCTCTTGTTGTAGATGATGTCAACATTTTCCGACTGGATCTTCCTAATGACCAATCCCTTCACTATATGTAGTATTTCAATATATAGTTAGTTCAAATGAAGCCTTCCTCTTGATCAATGTTTGTCTGTTTTTCTGCCTTGATTATGCATTTCTTCACTGCAAATATTTAACATTAATTCTGTACCCCCCCCCTCCCCACATCTTATTTTGCATTTATGTCTCTCCTCAAGACTTAGATGTTTGTTGCATATGAGGAGTGTGTTACGCATTTTAAATGGCACATTAAAACTAACTATACACAGAAACTAGATCCTTCCAATAGAGAAGAGATGGGAGTTTCCATTCTAACACAAGTACCTGTATGAAAATGGGAGGGAAACTCCCAGACTTCACTATTAAAACAAAAAAAACAACATTTGAAGAATCACCTTGTACTCTGGGGAAACCTAAGACATTTTACAATTTTCTTTTTTATATAAATTCTTAAATCATCTGCAACAATAATATTGATGCGTTTAAGTCATTTTCAAAAAACAGAAAGGCCAAACATTTAATGTTTTTTACCATCAAAAGAAAAGCAGGATTTGCCAATTCCCCCTCTTTCATATAAAATTGTAAATTGAATGGTTTAGGGGTTTGGACTGCTGGACAAAGAAAACAAGCAATTTGACAATGTTGCTGTGCGCTCTGGGCAACTGTACACTTTACAAAGATTGACGTTTTGCAGACAAACAGTTACTTGTTACATGAATTGATAATGATCATTCTTAGCTGCAGTTTTTAAAAACACAAGCGCATGAAAAGCTGATATTTCAACAAATCAACTCATTACCTCAAACTGATTTGTAAACAGCTTAACGGGATAAACAACAAAACAAGCTTTGGGTAGGCCTACTAATACCATAAAAAATAAAAAGGGCATAATATTAAACTCCACACGTGAACGTGACGGGTCAGTCTGCTGTTCAGTCCGTTGTTTTAATATTATTTGTTAATTTCCTGGAGAAACTCAAGTCGCTTTGGGAACCTGCATGTGAACAAAAAATGTAAAATCTCAAACAGAGATGCAATCTGTGGAGCGACAAAACCCGGGGAACACGGGAAAGCGAAGATAGGTGTGTTTAAGTCCATCAACTGTGCTTAAATAAACCGCTACATAACGGATTATGTAATGTAACAGTTTGTGTGCTGTATGTAATTGGAGCTGTGTCGTAGTGGTTTATAGCCTGCTAACGTCTTCAGAGAGCTAACCGGCTAAACCAGGTGTCAAGGCCTACCTGGAAAGTTGGTAACTGGATTGGACGGTTTTAGCCGAGGTAATGCTAAGTGGCTAGTTTACGGTAGCTAACAAGCTACATGGATAGATACACATAGCTGTGCTGTCAACGAGCGGGCCTAAGGTGAAAGCTATCCCAGCAACAACAAAGGGTAGAGGATCTGGGTGGCTAAAACAGTTATTTTCGTGAGAGTCGTGACGTGAGTTTGCGTGAAAACGGCTTAAACGCAAACAATGGACCAAATGAAAATTACATAATAAGCTATTAAAACACGTAAAGCATGAGCCGAGGTCAAACACCGTTCCCGTTTGGATGCTTGAGGCCAAACAAAGTCGGCTGCTTCGCTATCAGCTAGCACGCTGCTACAGCATGGCAGCATCAGTGAAGCAGGTCAACAAAACAAGCCTCCGTTTCGAGGATTACAACAGCTTTGCACACACAAGACGGGCCGTCTAAATTAAAAGATTGTAAAAGTTCAAGTTACCTGGCATTGTGCTCTCGGTGTTCGCTTTAAAGTGTACTGTTACACAAAGTTATTGCAACTACACAGCGTAGACTGCGTGTTCGTCGTTTCTCCAGTGGGGATTACTCTGTGCTGCGATGCAACGTAGCTCAAGTTAGCTAAATCCTGTTAGCCACCTTGCTAACGTTAGAACGCTGGGTCGGTCACGTGGTCTGGTGCTGCATTCATGTTCTTTCGGGAATATAGGAATTACAAGAACATTTAATGTGAACCTAATGCGAAAAATGTGAAACGTGCCTGTCACAGTTTCCCACAAACCAAGTTTACCCGACCAACCCTCTCAATCTCAAATATATTCAGTTTACAATAATATAAAAACAAAACTTTTTGCAGAAAATTGGAAAATTGTCACATTTGTGTGGCTGGAACAATAGAATGTTGCCATTTTTACTTGATACATGACAGAACATTGATTCACTGATTCACCTCTACTTTTGAGCAAACTGTAATTAAAACCGAACTGAATTTGTTCTTTAAGCTTATGTTTTAAAAGATACAGTATGAAGAATTTGGTCTCATGAAAATCCATAACTCCGTAAATCCATAGTGGAATACAGTTCATTGCTTTGAACATCAATGTGATTATTTTATGTGTTATAATATATATGGATATTGGAAAATAATTACTGATGTTGTGATAATGATATATGACCATATGACCAGCTTTACTTCAGAAGTCTGAATTAATCTGAATACTGCAATATGGGGGCGAATAATTATTTAGAACATGCTGATTTCCATTTGAAGGATGAACAGCATTAACACTGACTAACACTTAAAAGTACGTTGGCGCACAGGTAGACAGTGCATGTGGACAGCAAATGAAAAATAAACTAACCAAGGTGCCGTCAGAAAGAACTTATGTTTGTTTCTTGTGCAGAAACATATTTGCAGTGATGAACAGTAACAGACGAGGCTCTGAAATGCAAGCAGCTACACCACAACATCGGGTTATATCCCACCCCAGTTTTTCCATTCCTATTCCCCCCAGGGACTAATAGTGTGTGATTAGATGATGGACCCCAACAGGATCCCAGCTCTGATGAACTTTGGGCAGAAAACACTTTAAATCATTGATCCTCTTTTCCTCAGCTGTCCATTTTGATGAAAAAGAGCTGTTGAGAAAAATAGACCAAATGTTTTATTTTCCCCATCCTATTTAACCAGCAACAAATATCACAAAACAAATAGGCTTGGGGTGTCACAGCCTGAAATAGATGTCATGTTTCTTTTTTTCTTTGGTTAGAGGTTACAGTTGTTAATGTCATTAGTTACGCTAATTGAATCACTCACAGCAGCTGACATTATGTTTGCCCAGCAGAAAACAAGGAATGATCCTGATGCTGCTGCCTGTAACAACTTCCTACAAATCAGCTCTGAAAAGCGATCAACCTATATTCAATATTCTATATTCTATATTCAAACAATAGGGTTCACAGTGCGAGCCCTACACTAATTTGCATTGCACATTGAAGAAATGACTACAGTGAATACCTTAAAGCCATATGTTCCATTCATATTCCTACAAAACAAGCAATTAAGGTCATGAATTAATACCCTTTAGTCATGACATGTGAAAGTAACTTAACACACCCAGTTGCCAATGTATTAGGTACACCTAGCTAAAATTAACCCAGTCTCATGCAGCAGTCCTGCAATACATGCTACTTTCATGAAAGTTATATGGTTCACTTTTTTGTTGGCACTAGTTTAAAGAGGTGTTGATTCCACTCTATGGCTCATTTGAAGGCTGTAGTTTGTGGTGCTGTTGAGTTGTGTTGCATTATACTGAGAAGTGTTTATAACATTTAATCCACTGTGTTTACACCAATGAGGGTAAACTAAATATTAAAAACCCCTCTTATACACGCAATACATCTCAACAATCTACAAACTACGTCGTACAAACTGGTCATAACATTTTATCAACACCCCACATTGCTTGTTTTGACCCCCAAATATTATTTTTTCCCCATGATATATAAGACAGAAAAGCAGCATATCCTCACATCTGACAACTGGAGCCAGTTAACGTTTGGCATTTTTGCTTGAAAATAATAAATAATCAAAAATTTTGCTTTCAATTAACTAATCCAGAGTGTCCCAATCTGAGGGTCAGGATCCTCACAGCATAAATGTGAAATAAGAAATATTGAACAAAGTCCTCCACACAAATTATGCTTAATTTTTCAGACTTTTTACTAGTAGTTCCTTCTTCATTATAATATATCGGTTAGCTTGATCTTTTTGCGGTTCTAATGACCATGCAAGTGGTTATTTTTTTGGTTGACCTGTTTGGAATTCAAATATATATGCAATTCCCAATGCCAAAGAGGTCTCAAGCAGACAGGTCTGCTTTAAACTTGGGTCATAATCCAAAAAGCTGGGGGTCAATTACAGTAACTAACCAAACAACTCTATCGTTTCAGCAGTACACGTCACAGTAACGCAGAAATTCGAAAATCGGGTCTCACAATGGGTACTTGAATGCAGCATGAGAACAAACATCCCTCAAGCTCCACCACACCGCCGCTACACTCTTTACTCTCTTCCAAAACACAAATGCCTGCGTGGCTTCGGAAATAAAAGCATTGCTGTCGACAAATAACAAATAACCCAACAACTAATACTTTAATTGACTTTTATGATCATTGTAAATCATTACAATGATAAACAAGAGGCTATAAAACAATACGGTCTGTTGTTCGAATCAGTGTAGGCTACTCCATAGACTAGCCTATATTGCCCGTATCTTTACCGTAAGTAAAGTCATAAATACAACATATGAAGACTGCATTTTTTCATTAACTTGACAGTGCTCCAGTACTGTAGTCACAAAAGCCTACAAATGTTTCTAATGTTGGGGGGAGGGGACGCTTAAATTGTTTTACCACCATTTCTATAATAGTGTTTCTATCTTTTCAGACTGGTAGGCTGTTTGAGGACTTAAGTGGAGATAGACACTATAAGTAATGTTAGCGGTGAAACTGGTTTAAGTTATTAAGAAATAGTAGATTACAGAAAGTAAGGTAAGTTAATTGCTTTTTAATTCACATTGTTAGCCTTTCTTGTTACTTTCTTTCTGCCTTTCTTCCTTTTCTGTTGCAAACAGAGCTAGCTTCCCCCTTTACTCCACCAATAACAAGACTCACCACACAACTTCAAGTGCAAAGAGGGGGAATCCGCAAACCAGCTGTCGGGGGGAAAGCGGCTCTTTTCCGGTCCCGAGTCTCACAAGAAAACAACACAGTGATGAAATTCTTCTTATAATCCCCAATACGCGAAACAAACGCGTTATTCCTTTGTCAATTTGCTTGCGTTATTGGCTGAAAAAACGGATAAATCCACTGTTTCTCTGCCTAAACGTCGAGGGGGGAAAACCGTAGTGTCGTGGTCGCGTTTGTCCAGCTGCACACTGCAGCTATTGGTTGGAATCTACGTCAGTCAACGCTTTTTTAGTGATGCTATTGGCCCAGCCGGCCACACGCCCCGCCCCATCTCTCTATTCACTTAAGTAAACAAAATATCAATTTTTTTCGCTGCTCCTTTTTTTGTAATCAATATGACCAGTTAATATTTGACAACGTGTCTGAACTAACTAGGCCTGCCATTTCTTTATCAGACGATGATCTAATTGTGCTGTTAGTGAAGAGAAAGCGAGAGAAAAAGAAGAGAGTAGCCTAAAAAAGTACAGCAGATGAATTTAATGAGTGAGCAGTAGCGTGCACATGCTTTACAGGGGCGAGGAAAACCCCAATCCCTTCAATCTTGGACGATTCTTGAAATAGGCTACTCTCAAAGCAATGAAATAAATGAGAGTTGTATATGATCTGAAAGTTTCTTTGTTATGCTCCAATATGCTATTGTCTCCTTAAAAACACTAAACACTATTCTAAAGACTCTGATCTAGTGATCACTAATCTGGATGAAGAAATATTCAGTCCGCTGAACGACATAAACAAAGTGGCTGAATTAGCTGTAATGACATCTCCCTGCTCCTTTTGTTATTGACACATAATGATCACTATCACAAGTCAAAAGAAGCTTTAAAAGTGAAAAGTGAACCAGAAGAAGCCACAATGTAAAACACTGTTTGCTCATAATAAGTAACTGTGTATGGCTGAAGTGATACATTAATACAATTTAGACATCCCTGGTGTGTGCTGGAACTTTTGTTTCCTATAATGCAACATTAATGTGTATGAATTGATTAAATAATGGAAAGAAACATCAATATAGACATCTAACTAATAGAATTGCAGCGGACAGAATAATTTTTTATCCAGATGGTTATCTGATGGTTATTATAGAAATACATTTAAAAATGCAGTAAGTATTGTTAAACAACCCTCCTGTGTCTGTCTTCCCTAATACAGTAAAGTGATAGCATTCTGTATTTATATAATTTCTTTATATCACTGCTTCTTGTTGGTATCCTGGAGGCTTTTGTTATAATGATTTTAAATCTCATTTATAGGTATTCAAACAAATGTGCCCTCCCATTGGTTAAAGGATACAGCTTTAATATTTCTGTGGCATAGTGACAAGCCCTAAAAAACTAAACAAAATGACAAGGGACATTTTATTCTCAGTGCGTTGACAGTTTAATGTATCCAAGTGTGGAAAATGGTAAGAGTGGCTGTACCGCTATGACATGGCTAAAGGTGAGTTTATCCATTGTGTTCATTCAGAGCTGCCACCTCATTTGCATCAAAGCCTTTTATAGCTCCAGTGACTGTTTTCTCTATTTTTGGTCAAAGTTAAAAAACTCACCTGTACTGTATGTACTGGCCTGTACTGTATGTATGCAGAGAGAGATTTAATGTTCCAGATTCACTCTATTTGACATGGTAGTAAATTGAAAGTTTAAGTTTGGTTTCACTTTTTAATTAAGTAATTCTCAGGTTGTGTTCTGAAAACTTACTGGCAGCACTTACTTATAATTCAGACCATTCTTCATTAACTTTTTGGCACCTAAATATTTTCTTAGGCTGCTTTGCAAAGAATTCATGCCTCACATCGTGAAGACTGAGGTGAAATTAACAATACTCCATTACACCTTTCACCTGGATCAACCCTGCTGTCCTCTTGAATGATCCTCATGCAATTTTGGAAATTAGTTAAATGAAGAGGGTGCATTACCCTAGAATCACAGTGGAGGGCGACTGTAACACACAGTGTGGTTGTTGGGCAGTATGGCGTGTCCACTGGCCGAAACATTGTTATACACAACATTCATAACAAAGTTATGGAGAGCAGGAAGGAAGGTTTTTATTTGATAGGAGAGGAGAGTAACCTGATTTGTTCTTGCTAACTTACCAGTCCTCAGTTCACAAAGATCATCAAATTTCAATTCAACAATTTCTCTGTTAATCACACTGTATACTCAATGGTCATTGAAAACAAGTGACTATACTTAAGATTCTACAGATACATCTGCATACCCTGCACCACACCAATGCTTGGTCTTTATATAGTTAACAGTCAGAGAAGCTCCACGTCACCGTAAACCGTCACTGTCTCAGCTGCGTGCAAGATGCTTGGCTGTGTGTATGTGTAGAGGAGATGGGGACATTAAAATCAGAATTCAAGGACACCAGATGTTCCTTAGAGTGTCAGCATAAATCTACAGGATGTGTGTGTGTGTGTGTGTGCATTTGATTTATCAACACAGACCTATTATACCTCTCCTTGGGAAAAAGGGATGCAGACATGGCTTGTTTCCCTGTGATCACACACCCACCTTGTTGAACACACCTGGTCTCTGCTTAATTCACACATGATAAAGGCTGTAAGTGACGTCTTTAGGTGAAAAAAATAATAATAATAAAATAAATAATATTAATCTAAGACGCCTCATATTGAAGATTTAATATACAGCCCACACCCACATATATTGTCATGGGAGTGCCCAGCAATATTGTGCAACATACCTCACACTAACTATTTAGTTATAGACAAAATCCACTTTAACACTGTAACTTTTCCCCCTCTTTCTTTCTCCCCACTTTCCCCCCTTCTATTTTTCCTTCAGTCCCTCTCTGCTATAAATTTCATCTCATCTTTGCTATTGAATCATAAATCCCAAATTTCCTTCCTGTACCTCTCTCTCTCCCTTGCGCTCTCTCTCTCCTTTATATTACACAATAGCCCAGACTATATGTCAGAGGGCAGTCATGTTTAATATATATGTCTGGCCGGCTAGTCTCAATGTGTGTGTGTGTGTGTGTGTGTGTGTGTGTGTGTGTGTTTCTTCTACCCCAGCCTTTCCTGTGGCCCTGGATCCCCACCCCAGGCTTCACCAGCGAGTTTGTCCAATGCCACTTACACAGACACATGCACAAATACACACACTGGAACATACAACACACCCTCGCACTTGAGCAGGAAGTGGCATGTTAGCACACACTAAAATGGTACAATATTGCCTTTATTATTTTCTGCAAAAACCCAATAGTGCTGCACACACACATGCTTATAGTCCGAGGTCCTGTTAACACCCCACCAGTGATGTGCTGTTAACACTCCAATGAGCAACAGGCCTACAGTATGTTTCATTTTAACAAGGACTTTGGTGAACATGTATATACTTATTCCTGAGAAACATTTGTTCCAGAAATCTTAAAGAAAACAAGAGGTAACACTGTAAATGCATTTCTACTTAACTCTCCCTCTAATGACTCCGGGGCCCTCGTGTGTTTAACACGTTTGCTTGAAAAGTGGTGCAAGTCATGCAGTACTTGTGCACGTGATTTATTTAAGGAGAGGTTATATAATTATTGTCACTTCATAAACTACAATACTAATGCTGTGTAAGTGGATCTGCATATTTATGACCATTACTCACCTTGATGAAAGAAAAAGGAAGACTGTACAGAACATTCATTGCTGCTGTTTGAAAGGCCAAAAGATCACAAAACTCGAGCATGACTCGCCACGATTAACAGTGCAAGTATTATACAATAATAAATCGATCAGAATTAATCCCAAAGAGTACAAAGACGATAATACATATAATATATCAAATATTTAAAAAATCAAAAATCTGAAAAATACAGTTGTAAACTGCATGACAGGAAACATTAACATGAAAATAAAAATATAAAACTATGTATATAACCTGAACAGAATGAACAGAAAAAGGATATTTTAAACTTCGAACAGAGCCAGTCTAGCTGTTTGATCATGTTTCTACTCCTTGTGACTGTAGCCTCATATTTACTGCACAGAGATGAAAGTTGTACCAATGGTAGCATCTAACTCTCAGCAATAAATGTATGTTGTGGTTGAGATAATCCAACTAAACTGCCTTTACAATAAAGTCAACTCTGAAACTCATTCTTATGTGACTCTTTTGCATCAACAGTGTGGAATTTGATGTTGTCTGGAGGGGAAGTAACAGGTTCTCATTCAGGCTGCGGTTGAGTATCTTACAGTACGTGTGTGTTGCACGGACGCTTGTATGTGTATGTTTTGGGCGTGTCTGTCGCTCAAGGACATAAAGAGATAACGTGGAATTCATGATAGGAATGCCGCACAGGGGTTCCTTCCTGTCACCTGACTCCATCACTTCCTGTGTTGGGCTTCCTGCGTCTGGACCTCCAAAATATAGGGTGAGGCTGCACCTACACCCTAACTCAGAATCCATTTTATAGTTTCGTGTCTCTGATGGAGATGATGGAGGAGCTCGACTGGGACCCCCTGGTGGGTTTAAGCAGGTCTAATGCTCATTAGAATGAAGCTGACTGCCAAACACAGGTGTCAGGCAAATGCCCCAAATTATGAAAAACCCAGATTTGACAACAAAGCTGTTAAAATGCTGCCACCCTACTGCTTATGTTAGTCATTAGAAGATTAGTTGGAGCAAATGAATGAGGGCAAGGGATTAATTAAAAAGGATTATACAAAGATAGATGCAAGAGAAGAGAAAGAATAATGTCCTATAACACTGAGAAGGGACAGATGTAGAACAACAAGAAAAGAGGCAATAAAGCAAGAAGAAAGGAAGAGAAAGAGAGGTGATGGCAGGATCCATATGGGGCCTCTTGGTTTTTCGGCAGCAAGGGGAGACATGCCAGGTAATGGCTTCCAGACACACACACACACACACACACACACACACACACACACTAATTTGATTTGGAAATCTGACAGGACAAGGAGAGCGAGTGTATGTGAATGTGTATATACCAGAGGCCTTTTTCTTTCGCATACTCAAGGTCTGACTTCCTCTGCCCATTGGGAGTGGGGCCGGCTAGTCTCAATGTGTGTGTGTGTGTGTGTGTGTACAAGCACTGGGGGTTAATGTATGCTTTCAATCACAGCTCTAGTGGGGAGAAATCAGATTCTTGCAGCATTGATGTGGACCTCAAAATCCTGCACGGCATAAGAACATATTTACACATATCAGGTAATGTGTATGGAGTGCAGCAAATGCATTTATCTACAGTTTAATTATTAAACTGATTTTCATTAAAGGAATAGTTAGACAAAATAGACATTTTGGAAAAACTTATATGCTTTCTTCCAAAGATATAGATGAGAAGATTGATATCACTCTCATGTCTGTGGGATAAATGTGAAGCTACACCTAGTAGCCCGTTAGCTTATTAGCACAAGACTGGAAACGAAAGGGAAACATCTAGCCTTGCTCTGTCCAAAGGCAATAAAATCCACCTATGAATGAAGATTATCATTTGTTTTAGGTTGACTGAACACACTTGACTGCTTCCTGCTTTTGTCTGTGAAGTTTGAAAGTTGCACATAAATGTTATGAAAAGGTTAAGGGAGCAGCTACACTAACAAGGAAAGTAAAGTTATAAAGACAAATAAGTGGAAGGAGACAAGGAGTACAAGATGAAAAGAGGAAGACAGGAAAGGATAATTTAACAGAGGAAGGATACATACGAAGGAGTGGGAGGGGAAGGAGAGGGCAAGATGACTTAACTGGGATACAGGAATACTTCAGGAATACTCCACCCTCAGTCTCACACACACAGCTATTTCCCAGTGAGGTAAATCCCCCAGCATTCCCCCACTATGTGCTGTCACAGCCCTCCCACTCCACTCCAACTTGTGTGTGTGTGTCACCACTTTTCTCTGACATTCCTGTGCGGAGCGGAGAGGTGGTGAGCTCGGCTGCAGAGAGACAGAACTAAAAATCCAACTCAGAACTTTAATTTAAGCTGGGACTTTGGCTCGGGAGATGAAAGAAGAGAAGAATTGTCCTTTTCTTTTAGGCTGCAACTTGGTTTCCATCCATTATCATCATTTCACTGTGAGCTTTTCTAAACAGGGAATTTTAATTTTGGGAAATCTGTCTGCAACTCAGCTGGGAAGTCTTACATCTTTAACAAGAGATTTCTAGAAAAGCATCCTCTTGTATCCAGTCCCAGTTTCCTCCTATTCTTCTCCTCCCCATCTCCCTCTGTGGAAGCGGATTCCAAACTTCAGAACTGCCGAACTCCAGAGTTTGGGATTACTTTTGGAGGAGCAAAACAAAAGGATAAGGGCATTGTGCTGCAGCATACAAAGAGGTGCGTTAACATTCAAAGAAATCAAACAACTGCATTTATAATATAGCAAATGTAACGTAGAACTTGTATTGTTTATAGTCATTTGAGTTGTCCTTTAGCTTCAAAATTATAAGCTTGCATGTTTTTACTATTTTGCATAATGGTTCTGTTATTAACTGTCAAAGACAAAGCTGCATGATAAGGGGCATTACTGAAGCCTGTCTTGTCAGTAATGTTTGCAAAGTTTCTCAATATGTTTCAAAATGAAAGCTTTATTGTTAATGGTGCATAAAATTGGACTGTGTTGCACAATCGGCCCCTAATGTAACATCTCATGGAAGAAAATATCGGAGGGGCACATTAAACTTGAAATGACGAGACGAGAGAAAGCAGAGAAAAGGAAATTAAAAAGTATGTGTGAGAGAGTTGTGGAGTTTCATCCCCTCTCTGGTTTTATCATCAAACAGCAAAAGAATGCCAATGATGCGAACATACACAGGCACACAATGTTTCAGGCACATGCTGAAGGGAGTTTTTCCTTGCCGTTGTCGCCTAGTGCTTGCTCATGGTGGGAACGTTGGGTCTTTGTGTGTGTGGAAGTTGGGCTCAACCGGCTCCATGTGATTGAGTGCCCTGAGATAACTTTGTTATGATATGGCGCTATATAAATTGAATTGAATTGAAGATTGAATTGCAGATGAAATCAACTATGAGTGAATAGAGGATCATGTATTTTTACTGTTGATAATAAAACTAAAAAGCAACTGGTAGACCACTGTGGAGAATATGTTTCTTGTCTACTAACAAATTCTTTACTACAAATCCTAACATAGCATGCACATAAAATGTACTCCATATTCTTACTATATTCAACCTTTATTTCAATGACTGGTGCGATGTATTTAAGTTCATTCTTCCTAGCTTTTCTCCTCTGTCAGTTAGCACTAAGCCCAGCGGCACATACAGAGAAACTTGCAGCCAGTAGACCTTGTCTTTATTTTATGTTTTTATTCAGCTCAGAGATTTCATCTCACTAACTTTATTAGTGAAATAGTTCCTAGTAGTCCCCAAACATTTGCTCTCTGAACCCAAAGCCCAAAGAGGTCTCAATCCCAAAGGAATAGAGAGGGACCCCAGAGAAACTAGAGGGCAGACTACTAAAATCAAAAGCTGTGAGGAGGCTGTGATGAATGGGATGCGCTGCAAACATTTTCACAGGGGAACACTATTAATGGTGGAGCACATGACACCGAGAAGCACAAACAAATGCAGGATGTGTTGTGGAGGGAGATTTGTGTTGAAGGGTTTTTTTTCTGCTTTTGAAGGTGCAGTGTCAGCTCACTTCTTCAGATTTTTGCTTACAGAGCTAGAAAGACTGGGTCACCTGGTAGGTCACAGCAAGGAACAGATTCCCGCAGTTGCATGGCGACTGCTTTCAATGTCATGCTTTTGGAAACTCAACCCTGTCTATCCCTGTAAACAAGACTCTCCAGTGATGACCTGAAGGATAAAAAAAAGTAAATCATTTCATGTTACCAGGGGAATCTAAATTGAAACAACATTGTGATGTCGGAGGATGTCTGTACACAGAGTACTGCACACTTGATCTAAGGGGTGAGTTGGTTCAATGCAATAAAACATGAAGGCAAACATTTTTATTGCACATCCTACTGTACATACATAGTGCTAATTTGAACATATTAGAGCTGCTTTGGGCGACTATATGCCCTCGGTGGCCCATTTACTGAGAAAGCACACTTCATTTGAAAGTGAGAAATCAGTGAACAGGCATGAAGATGAGACATGAGTGCCTCTTTAGTCTAAACATCGTCTTTTTATGATTATTTATACTGCCTGTGGGACTAAAGTGATGGCCTCAGAAACATGACAACAGGCTGATGCAGAAATTGGAATTGGGAAGTATAGCTGTTTCCAGACAGGTTTGCTTCTCTTATACAGGGGAAAGTGCAAATTCAATTACTTATTTGTGCATGTATCTAGCCTGCAGGCCAGGCCTCACAATCTAAATGGTAATCGCGAGCCTATTTATTTTTGCTGTGGATTCTAACAGTAGTGTTATATTGGTAACTTGCAAGGACGCCCCTCACCAACATATCTTCATTACCTCATGGGACTCTTGACATAATGATTGTGTTTAATCCCCGGTAAGGCAGCCATCACTTTGTAAGTGGCATAAATAAGGAGTCATATTGAGACAAATGGAGGCATAGCGACTGATGTTTGTGCTCCTTTTCTAATTCTTAATTCATTTGAAAAAGAGATGCTTTTTTATTGCATTACTTATCTTTCAGTTATCTTGTGCCATAAAATCTCAAATGTTTCCTTATTCAGTCATGTTGTGTGACTCGTTTAATATTTGTCCTCACAACCTGGTTTGACTGAATAACGGCTTTCATGGGTGACTTTAAGATGGACAATTGGTTGGAGTGTTTGTTTGCCCCCAGCTTCACCCTGCCAGGCTGAATACGCTGAAACATTGTTTTGATTTCAGCCCGAGCTCCACTTCTGCCTGTATCAGATTGTCTATGAAGGGGGAAGAAAACTGCTACACCCTTCTCTGCAATCTTCACTGGGCTGAAGTAAATTGCTTTCATTTTGGCTAGGCTCCCCTTTGTTATAATGACAAGGCTACTGATTAGACGAGAGGGAGATCAATAAACTGTCAAGCTTGTGGCTCAAAAGCAGTACAGGGAAATCAAGAGAGAGACTTTCTCCACCCTGTCACTGGCTGGAGTTCAGATCAAGCCTCCAGTCTTGAGGGTTAACACCCCCATCTGAACTGACACTTGAGAGTTTGATCTTATGACTAACCAGTTAGCCGTGGATAATGATGTAGCTACTACTTACCACTATCTTAAACACTGTGTTTTAGGTGTTTTATCATCATTATGACTTTATCACAGGATAATGCTTGTTGACATGTTACAGCACAGCATAATTGCATGGCAGCCTTATTGATGTTCAAACTCACTTTAACTTTTAACTTTCATTAAATACAATAATCAGAAATGTATCCTACAGGATGTGGATGCAAATAGTCCATCTGAATAACATCTTAGTGAAGAGATGATCTTGGAATGAAAAAGAAACAACAAATGACTCTTAATGGTGTAAATCAGTGATTCTCAAGCACTGATCCTGCAGTTGCATCAGGCGGTATGTGCAATGATGTGCAATAGCTCACCCTAATTTGAAATAACAAAAAAAACCCTGAAAAACAAACAGGAGGACATTTAGGAAGAAATTAAACACGCAAATTGGACTACAAAACTACCAGCTATAAGGTGATTCCGCAGGACACTCCCCACACCATAGTGAAAGACTTATTAAGATTCTTTACTAAAGAAAAAGTAGCATTGACACATTATGGCAAAAGGTACTCAAATGATAAAACATATGTGCTGTGGCAACAGAATGCCCTCAGTCAGAGTTATATTATTGTATGTATTACATTATTGTATTATTATTGCTAATGCATTAACATGTAGGAAGCACTTTAATGCTGTAACTGGTGGAGATGGAGGTAAATCTAACTAGTGTAGAAGTATAAAGTGGCAGACATTGAAAGCCTCAAACATTTTACTTAAATACAGTACTTAAGATACTTTCCAGCGATGCCTCCCACCAAGTTAAGTCAATTGTAACATGCTATTGAGAGTGCGAGTGTGTGAAAGTGAGCAGAGAAGTGAAAAATTGTGAAAGTAATGGATAAATGTTTGAAATGTTGTGCTTCTGCCACTCCAAATGGTACAAATGCAAACTTGACCTAGTGAAACAAAGAAAACTTTGAAAAGAAATATTGTTACAGTGTCCACTGTAAGAGTGTTAAGCAATATCCAGTTTAATATTCCATAGGGAAAGCTGTGTGTGAGAAAGAGAGACCCTGTGTGTGTGTGTGTGTGTGTGTGTCTCAAATACTCCCTCATACACACAAACACACTAACACACACATACACTATGTTATCATTCTTCACTTTTTAATTTTTTTATTTTATCAGGATGTACAGTAACCTGCATTAAGGACACAATGTGGAGTATAAGCATGAAGCTGTTGTTCATTTTCGGCATTAGCCAGTATTGTTCCATTGCCTCTGGTCATGAGCCACCTCAAGCCATCTATGATGCAATGAAATATTTTTTCTTTTGTTTTTTTGCTGTAGGGACTGATGCTCATTGACAGTGATCCTGATAGGATGGGGCAGGTGTCCTTTTCATGTCCTCAGCATAGTTATTAACAAGTCATATTGTATGTGAAAACCAATCATAAAGGATAACAGGCAGTAATAGCTGTTGTCTCAGCATAATTGTTTGGAACTCAGGATGCACAGAGAGAGGGGTGGTGAATGACATGCACAGCGGAGACACATTTGCGCTCTCCGCCTTTTGAAGATTGTCCTTATCCATGAAGGGAAATGGAGCAGCAGGTAGCTATTTGCCATCCAATTAGGATTAATCATGGAGTTCAACAAGCTTTCACCTTAAATCCAGTACCCATCTTTAATGATAAAGATAGGGGGATACTAATGAATGTCGCAGGAACATCCCTCCAGGAAGCAGCAGCCAATCACATTTCAGATCTGTTCATCTATTAATGAGTAGATAAGAGTCTCAGCAGAGCCTGCAGTATAAGCTGTAAGTTTGCCATGAAATAATCACTATGTTTAGTTCATTAAGCCTATAGGGTGGTGAAGCCCTTTCACACAAGTGACACCATCCAACACAGCGCTGTTAAATGCGCCACAGCTGTGGGATTGTTACAAGGGGAGGTTACTCTTGATGTTGTTAATGCACAACAGGGATAGTCTTCTATTAAACATGATACCCAGGGAATAACAGTTAATATTTGGATACTGTGACAAAACATGACTACCTAGACTAAAATATTTGACTCCACATCAGGTAAACATGACTGATGAAAAATATATAGGTTACCCCGGAGCCCTGTTGTTGAACATGCAATGGTTTGTTGTGTGGCGATCTTTAATTATGAGATTCACGAGCGGCTTTTCAAAGGTTTTCACAGAAAATCACCTCACAAGTGAAATGGCTTTTGTGTGCATAATACCTACTTTGTACACAATGCCTACCTTTTGGATTATCCGCTTTGAGACTTAAAGAGTTGTTGATGGAAAGCCCAGGGGGCAGAAGACACAGCCACTTCACTTTGATCCTGACAGAAAGATGGCTGCTTCCCAAAAATGTCATCTCTTCTCAGCTTGACCCACTTGTTTGCTCTTATCTTCACCATGTTGAGGGGGAGTGAAATGATATGCTGTTGCCGGTAGAAATTGATTCTCAACCTTTTTCTGTATGCGACAGTGTATTTAGTAGGTTCTAAGGGAAATATGATACATGCAATTTTGTGGATGCTTTTATCCAAAGTGAGTTACAGCACCGCAAGCGCATGCATTATTAGGACAAGTGAGCACAGAGAATGTATGAACGATAATATGCTCAATGAGCTATACAGGGTTTGGACAGAGTGACTCATATAGAAGGCTGGTAGCAGATAAGAGCATGTCACCTTGTTTAAACTGCCTTTGTCTACAATAGAGCTGCAGGATGTACAATGACTATAGGTCCATGCAGTGTCATGAGTGCAGCCGGATCACTGAGCCGAACAAATTCAGATCGCAAGCAAGGTGACTTGCCATGTGTGAATGGATCGTGGATAACCTCCATTAAATCCCATGTCTGAGACGAAGTACTCGGATCAGATGGTGGAAGGAGACCCTTACTTATGTTTACAACCACCAACTTTGTCATTGTCACCATCCCAGCTGTGCTGTTTCTCATGAGCACAGCTTCCTACCCTGGTGGGCTTAATGACCCACAATGCAATCCTGTAAAATCCAATGGACACCATTATTTGTCTTCCCTAATAAAGTCAGATTGTTTTAGTAAGATGTCAAAATGTGTATCTAAATATGGTTTAGATTTTTCAGCCTGATGCAGATGCTCTTATCCTCAGCAGCAGAAACACTTGGTTATGATCTCTGATAATTGATTTTGCAATGAGTGTACCCCTTCAAAAGAAGCAGGGGGAAAAGCACATCATTAAAAAATATTAAAAATGTAAACGAGGAAATCTCCCCCCCCCCCATTTTAGTAATCATCACTGTCAAACAAAGTGTTCTCTTTTTCAGTAATAACTGGATTGCCTGGATTGTCTGTATTCATACAATAAGAAATTGTTATATTAATTAAAAAAAGAAAAAGATGTATTTTGTTTTGTTTGGGTTTTTTTCACATACAGCAAGGAAGGAATCTGAGTGAACAAGGACTGTGCCAGTGAGATAAGGTGTAGAGTCTCTTTTGCTGTCTTATCAGTATCCTCTGCAGTCTTAGTACTGCCACAGCTCCAGTGGGAATTGACAATAACAACCACATTTTTTTTTCACTCTTGCTTTTTCTGCAGATGGATTTGCGGGATCTTAAAGTATGAAAGCCGTCACCAAGTCCCAGTATTAAACGCTATCTTCCCTCATTTAGTCAGAGAGAACTCCAGGAAACTCAAATACATTTACTCAACTTTACAGGTGTTATTGACATGGACACACTAGAAGGGCATTCTATATTTACCATTTGCATCCAGTCTCCATACTGCCTTTTGTACTATTGCCAGCAATTCAAATGTAAGCAAAAGTAGGAGCTGAGATTGAAGAATTTTGTTAAAGTTAAGGGCAAGGTGAAGTTATTTTGCCAGGAGTGGCTAGCACTGATAAATATCTGTATAGTTATACATTTTATTGCATTTTGACTCTTAATATAGTGACTATGGAAGCATCCTCATATTCTCGTATCTGGCACTGAAATGTGCATTCAAATGATAATGTTAACATGTCAGTGCAATGCTGATCCAGCAGCGGACTGCAGTTTTTGTGAGACTAAAGAATATGACAACATAACATTTTGGAAAACACGGACAAAAAGGACTAGATTTTAAACATTTAGCGTATAGTACAATTCAGAACTACAAGTTAAAGTCCTGCATTCAAAATTATGCTGAAGTAAAAGTACACAAGTATTATCAGCAAAATGTACTTAAAAGTGTCAAAAGTAAATGTACTGATGGTGTCGCAGTGACACCAATGGGCGTAGAATTATAGATGTTTAAATTTCCATATTTTCTTGTCCACATTGGCTTATAATTTACTTCAAAGTTCATTCTTGAACTTGGATATATGTGTCAACAGCATTTGGACGTCATTTTACACATTGGATACTTTCATCTGTAAAAATGCATCATATTTCATCATAGGTTTTCTATGTAAAATCTAAATCTGAAAAGTTACTACTTCATAATAGCTGTCAGACAAATGAAGTGGAGTCTTCATTTCTAATGAAACATTGGGAAGGAGAGGTATAAAGTAGCATAGAATTGAAGTAGAAGTCACATGTCACCATTGTCAGTCTTAAAACAATGTGTGTAATTCTACATGAGAATTAGCTTTGATATCATTACAATCATATGATTGTCAGTAAGTGAGTTGTTAGAAGAGCAACCACCGCCACCATGTAAGGCAACAAAACTGTCCAGACAACATTAAAAAAATACACAATATATCTACTCCTGTCCAGTTTGTTTATGAAACTCATTCTTTTTTATACTAGGCTATGAATAAATGCCATACATTTAATAGACATTCTCAAATGTACCCTGCAATCTGAACAGGCACCAGAGATATTAAATGATTAATTTCACTAGGAGATATAATATGTTGGCTCAGGCTTCCCCTCACTCTGCTTGCATGGCTCCTTTTTGTCCTTTGTGTGACATATAGAGCAGGACAGAGGGGCTGCAGAGAGGTGACTAATGTATCCAGGTGGGTCATATCTAGCTGGCTGTATAATAAGCAGAATGGGATAAAATTCTGAAAGTGGACACAGATCAGGAACAGTATTCCACCCCCTGTGAAAGTAATGCAGTGACCTTGACCAGACTTGGAGCTCGGCTTTGGGTATTTTGCCAGAGGTTGCACCAAGGTGATTTCGCTTAAGCTTTTCAGTGTCTGTCAGTTTTTGTGAAGCCTGAGTGTTGTGATGCTGAATATCAAGAGGAGCTTCGGTTTTTATTACAAAATATATGAATTCAAACTATTGTTGATCAGGCTGAAAATTCCCACTGAGCAATGCCTTATGTGTTATTGACCTACTGACTGGTCAAATGGCCATTTTCACTAAGCACAATTGCTCATGAAAAACAAAAATAACCAAAAAGACGGAGAGCATAAGAGTAAAATGGGGCGTTCAAATGCTCCTCAGTACACAGCAGTGGCTCCACACAGACAAGTCACAAAGACAGAGGAGCAGTATCACTGTTCAGAGCGCCATTTTACAAACAGCTGCGCAGTGCCATCTAGAGGTGCCTCAAGCAACAGTGGAGAGAGAACAATATTGGAGAGAAACAGCCCAAAGTTAAGTCTTGTGCAGGTGTCACCCACATTTCTGTAGGTGTGCATTCTTTGTATCAGATGGTGAGAGGTGATATCTGTCTCCAGCACATGCACATGCTCAGATCCTCTCCAGGTGAAAAGAAGGCAACATGTCACTGTGATTGCTGATTCTGTTCTCCCCACATAACTAATCCCTTACTGATCCTATTTGGAAAAAGATGTGATGCAACCAATACTGGAGCAAGGATGTCTTCACCAGGGCAGACCCAGCCTGTTAAAACCAAAAGATAGGGAGTACTATGAAATGTGTCGAGGTTGTGGAGCTGTCAGAAAAACATTTGAAAGTGCATGCTGTTGAGCAGCAATGCTTTGTCCTTTTCTGTTTTAATCACCAGTGCTGTCCCCAATAGCAGTGTGACATCTTTAACACTGCAGGTGTATACCTGCAGTGTTAAAGATGTCTCCAGATATATGCCATCATCAATTTTCCTGCCCACTGAGCACACATTGTTCATGTTCAGTACACCCTTGTCACAAAAGTCAAACCTCGCTGTTCTTATGTGCTCTGTCTCGGTTAAAATTTACCAATTCACTTGACCAGATACACATGCATACAGTACACTGTAGTTGCCATCAGTGGTGAGGGTTGTGAGAACATGCAAGAGGACATAACACTGAAATAAATGTGATAAATAAATAAACTTAAAGTAAAGGTGATATGTATGTAGTTAAGAACCTCAATTCTGAAATGGTAAAAGTTTGTTCCTGCTGTGACGGTGGCATTTTAGAGAAAGATTTGTTTCCTTTGCCATGAAATGAGTTTAGTCGCACATGGGCAGCAGTGACAAAGAAATGCAAGCTAATTATATCAACGGGGGAAGCTTTCACCTCAGACCTTGAGCGGGTTTACTGACTTATCTTGGTAACTTTGCTTAATAAAACCTAGAACACATCAAAGTTTTACTTGCAAAGAACTAGATTAATAATAAACAATAATTAAAATATAATAATATTAATTCTGTTTTGTTATACTGTGCACATCATATGCTGCGCTTGTGGATTCTGAAAATGAGAAGGAAAGATAGATAAATGTGTACAAATGCAAGTGTTTTGAGTGCAAGCAATTGATTTTGTTTTTGTGCGATTGTTTTTGAGTGTGTACTGTATTTGTGTGGAAGCTGAGTGGGTGGATTGTGGGTGAGGTGAGGTGAGGAACACCATATTCTAGAGAAAAATGGGGACAAAAGTCTAGAGTCTGCCCCAGTCTGAATTAATTGCCAACACCTAAAGCAAATGTAACCTCAATTTCGCCACCCGATGATTACAGAGGTCACTGGAGCTTGTGTCCTCATTCTCATCGAAAAAATGTGTTCCTTGAGGGCTTATTGTGACTTTTACCAATGTCACAGTTAAAATATTCCAAATTTGGGATCCTTTTAGGACCTTTACATCTATTCTGAAATAATTATGTATGCATATGAAGATGTTTTCGGGGCTTAAACCCATCTGTGAAACATCACATAATTGATTTATGAATTATTCTGAACTGTATCCAGTGTCCATAGAGGGCCATTAGTAACATCACCATAATAAACAAGGATTTAGCCAAAAACAAAAGCACAAAATGACGACAAAGCAATAGATCTTTCTCACAATGGACATTTTGATTTGTCATAGCAGGAAAGGTACAAATGTAACTGATTCCATCACCAAGGGCCAAAACCTAAATGGAATACAGCCATTGTTAGTGTTATAAGTTATGCCTGTTTTATTAATAGCGCCTTGTTTGAAAACTGGGGTAGGCAAAATCTGTACAACCTTTACAAAACCTTCTGCCTCGCTCTCTGCTGCCCCCTATCACTCCGTCAAGGCGCTCTCACCAAACCAACAACTTTGACCAGCAGCAAAAAGGAAACGCTTTCCCTGTGAAACCTCACGCCTCGTTGGGCTCACTCTCCACGGTGTGAGCCTCACCGAGACACCAGTCCCTGTCGCTGCGACTTGTTTTGTCAAAATTGCCCCTCCAGTGCTTTGCGGCCACAGAGCAAAGTGCCCCAGGCTTAAGAGGCAGCTGCAACGCAAGTACACAGGGCAGGAAGAGATGCTGCACCACAAACACACACCACTTTCTCCCGTCAAAAGTTATCGAACACAATGAGCCTGAAGCTCCGTGTGGAGCCAGGACATGTTGCTGTAGGCAAAGGAGTTATTGCAAAATGATCACAAGTTGCAGGAGTTCGGGCTGGATTTTCCGCCACTGAATCAGGCTTCCACCATCTGAAGGAATGTGTGCGTGCATTGGAGAACAGCCAATACAAAACCAACGTCTCACTGAAACAACTTGCGAATGGCTAAAGTATCCCCCGTCACGGGCTCGATTTTCTATAGTCTGAAAACAGAGCCAAGAGGAGGGGTTGACGTAGAGGTTTGCTCTCATACGACTTGACACTTAACAACATGCTGAACGGTTATTATGGATTTTATGGCCAATGACGCCATAACAATAATGAAAAACCCCACCTTTAAGTACTCTGTCAGATCTGCTAGCATGTTGGTAGACTCTTAATCTTCTTACAAAATGTATGGCCTTGTGTCATTACAGGAATATTCAGCCAGTATCAGTACAATGTGTATGCAGAGATGTGATTGGTACTCTGTCTTTTAGTTGCAGGAAACATTGAGTGGTTCTCATTTGTATGCCATTTGGCAGGAAAGATTTTAAATGTGACCTCAGACTGATTGGAGTAATTAAATGTGAAGTTAAGGTGCACATTTAGTTTTCTGCTGCTGTTGCAGCGGTTTTATGGTCCTCGTGTATACGTGTTCACATCATGATCATTTTTGACAGTTGATGAAACACAGTAAATAGGACATGATAGATCCCTCGGATGTTTATGGTTAGAGAGGACTGGACATCATTCTGGTGAGATAGCACAGCTTGACGTTGGATAACTTTATGGTATAACTACCTGGACAGATGACCTGGATATTGCGTACCTTGTCAAATCATCTTCTCTGAGCAACATGACTCCAATATTTCACAACAGAGGCATAGTTTTCTAGGCACATCGTTTTGTAATTTTTGTGAACACTATTTATACAGGTAGAAATCCATTGGAAATTAGGCAAATATTCAAATTTGTTTGAAAAGTTGTTGATGTCATTGTAGGAAATCGTTTTATTTGAAGTTAAAGATTCAGTTTAATAAAATATTCTAAATTTTATATTTAGAGTGAAGCATCATGACAGTAATTAACTTGAGTTGCATTTTAGAGCAGAGGAATTGTTATTATGTGGACTACACATTGCTTATCCTTCAGACCTCCTTTTTCTGAAAGAGGTGAAGATAGTTCAAACTTTGAAGAAATAAGTAGGTGACAGGGTTCAGTGTCACACTTTCTCAGGGGCATACTATAGATGCTCCCCTTCTGCTATGTATTCACCTGCATGCAGAAGATGTTTCCATTGATATTGTGAGTCAATTATATGTTGGTGTTTCATGTGAAACATTATTGAAGTTCATTCGCAGCATGCTCCAGGCAATTCCTTAAGGGAATAGCCTTGTTCTTTGTCACTATCTCAGCATGCAGGCAGCATATCGATCCATCTTGCAAACCCTAATGCTGAAACATCTCCTCAAACAGATTGCAGGTTCACAGATGTTCCTTCCACATCCTATTGTCAGATAAAAAAAAACATTTTACAGAAATGTTAGTATTTTTTAGATTATATTTAAAAAGGACCATTTAATTTGTCATGTTGGAATGAGTTTGATAGATTTTGTGATCCTCACTTAGTTGTGTATTATTTAATTTTAACAGAAATCTTAACGCCCAGCTTGCGGCCCCAGTGGCCACGGTGTTTATTACACCCCATTTTACCTTGAAACAGTTTTTCATAGATGCCAGGTGGGCTAAAATGCAAAATGTTGCATTACTCAGTATGTTGTGTGCTAGTACAACATTTTGGTGGATGATGGTACTAGATGAAAAAAAAGCCACACAAATTTAATGAAATTTGAGGGAATCATCCTCTGAGGACCATGACTATATGTTTTAATATAACAGTGATATTTAAGAATCTCCAGCATAAAAAGGTTGATAACTGCCAACTAACTTAGGCTATTTCTGGTGCAAGCTGTTCCTGAGAGAAAGCACTTTGGGCAGTCATCAACACTGTTTATGGATTTGTTTTGGACATGTGGAAAAGTGAGATGGAGAAAACTTTCTCCTTGATATGCCAGATGTTTCCTCAGGAGCTTCTCATATTACCCCAGGCTAGACAACAAAGAGACAGAGAAGAAGTTCATTGAATCATAATGCAGTCCCCTTTTCCTTGCCATGCTAACTTGTAGTGTTGCTGTTGTTATTGTTGAGATGACTTATAGCTTCAACATATATATTATTTGGTATAAAACTATTGTCTAACCAACTGAAATTGGAAAGTTAAATTTTGGGGTTTAGACATTGGACGCCTACACCTTGCACACATGCAAATATATATATATTACATGTTTTGTTTACCAAAATAAGTTCAGTATAATGTATTGTAGTAAGGCATCAGTATGTTTTAAAGTAAGTGCTTGTCAGACCGTTCAACAGCATAAAGTGTACGATTAATTCTCTTTATGACGGTAGACTTTTTGCCTCAACCTCGTGTGTTGCCAATCAGAATAAGTTTAAACACTTTTGCCTTTGTGTTTGGATGACACTTCCTTCCTAGTTGGTTCCAGCGTACTGAACCTGTTACACTGCAAAATGTGTCGCTTTTAAGTCAGAGAACTAAGTACACCATATGGCTACTGTGTGTTGCAATCTGTGATCATCACGCAACAGTAGTTTCAATGCGTAGTCTGTTTGTATGGAGGGATGGATGGTCTGCTGAGCGTTGTACCTTAACTCAGCTTGTGAAGTTTTGCCTGATATGCCTGCAACAATAGTTGACACAGAGTTGAGTTGAACCTTCAAATTCAAAAAGTCAGATTTACAAACAACAAATGCGTTCAGACGGGCCAGTTCAGAACAACATGCTCCTCTTCACTCCCTAATCATATATTTCACCCATTAGTATTTACAACGTTAATATTGCATGGTACCCTAACCTGCCCACAATCAGACTCATTGTGACACACATGCTATAACATGATGTATGTCAGCATGAATCAAAGCAGCAATTCACCCTCAGATAACCCTAGTTCTTGTGCTTTGGGGAATGTGTGGGTTGACACAGTACAGGTACGGAGACCTGAGGCACATCATCCCTTTTCACTCTGCAACTACCTTCTTATAAATATAGCATCAATAGAGAGCCTGTCTGGTGTTTTGGGTGAGGAGAATGAAGCAACTCCACCTGAAGCCTCAGTGATCTTTGATGAATGAGGTGTCATTCAGGGAATAAGCAGGGCAGAGAGGGTGGATCTGATGCCAAGTGCTGCAGCTGTTGGTGAAGGCCGTTCCTCTCAGCCTCAATCATTTTCTAAAGCTTAACCTATCTATGTGCTCCTTTGCACAGCTCTGTGGAGGAGCCTTTCATGAGCTCCTCCGCTCTTGTAGAAAAATATTTAACCTCCCTTGCAAACAGGACTTAATGTACCGACGCAACTATCTTGTATCAATTTTCAGTTTTAAGTCATGAAAAAAATCTCAGTGCAGTGTAGGAATAAAGTTTGCTTCAGTGAAAGTCAACTAAACTCTTACAGAATGACATACCTTGACTGATTTTCTTTTTAAATGTTTCCACCTAGGCTGAAGAGTATGGTATTATTATAGCTACAAGGAGACTCATTAAACTACTTCTCATAGAGTTGAAATCATGTTGTTTCTGAATCTAGGATGACCCAGTGTACCAAATTACACACGTAAGAACGTTTTCAACTATTATGCAGGCTAACAGCTAAGGCAGCATAAATGTTAACTTAAAAATGTTTTGGATGGATAACGGCAAAGGTAGCCACATGCCATTTTGATGGAAAAAACAAACAAACAGCCAGAACCATGCCAGCTAGTTTCACAGAAAAAGCTGCTGAAGTCTAACTAAGGTTTTCCCAAGAGAATAATTTTTGACTGTGCACAGGTGGACCTATCAATCTAGAGCCTGTTTACCTGGCTGCCAGATGTTAGCCACCGTGACCAAGAGCAATCCACAATTTAGCTTCTTATCTTTTTTTTTTACCATTTGAAAAAACGGATATAGTCTTTGACTCAAGTGCTGGCTTTTTAGTGTTAATTTTCTTAATTTGGTTTTGCCTTTTATGAAGGTTATAATGTTTAGTTTTCGTTTATACTCTTTTAAAGAGGTGTTTATTCAACTGTATGGTCATGCTTGTCAGTTTGTGGTGTGGTTAAACTTGATTGCATTATACAGAGAGGTCTTTCTGTTATTTTGCATACCCTTATTAGTATAAATGGAGCAGGGGAAATAATAGAAACACCTGTCAGTGTAATCTTTGTGAAGGTATGATTTATTTGCAGGACTGTCTTATTAGACTTCATTAGTTTATTAGTGTCCCTTATAAACTAACAGAGTGTACGTCATTCATCATTATGGTTAAGCCAATTAATGGTGATCATTTAATGGCCAATTAGTACCAGGACTCTGAGCATGTAGAATATATTTTAATCTAACATTGCCTGAACTGTATCCAGAATTTGGTTACATGTGTTTATTTCATCCTTCACACCATCCCAAAAGTGACATCATTTGGGGTAGTTCAAAAACATGTGTGCAGATTCACATGTTATACCACATCTTAGCTTTTTTTCATCAATTTAATTTAACAGGAAATTGCAATACAGACAATACCTTACGGGCAAAGTAACACTCATGTAGAGATCAGGCCAGGTTTATTCCACACAGGGCAGGAAGGCACAGAGAAAGGACATGACAAGACAAGACAAGACAGGTAAACAACAGGTCAAAACTCCCTGCATCACTGAGCAGGACAGGACAAGCAGGGATGTCACAAGACAGGACTGGGACACAGTAAGCCATTGCACATTTTAATGTGGTTGTTACCTTTGTTTGCTGACTGTGGACACTGTCAGCTGCAGCTCCTTAGCTTAACAGACATAAGCTATTGTTTAGTACATCGCTCAAGATGAACACTACTTTCACAAATGGTTGTGTTGGCAACAGTTGCCTAGTTATATTGTCCCACGGCAGGTAAAACAACAGTAGTTTGAGAAAGGGAGCTGGCAATGCTGCTGTTTCGGTGCCGTGCGTATCACTGTTTGTTTTTCTCTGGGGCTTGTGTTCCCCAATCTGTGTTTCTTTATCTGTCATGTTGTGCATGCCAATGAGTCGCTCTGCCTCCCGTAGGAGGACACACCTGGGTTCCTCTGCAGTCAAACTTCAGAGAAACTCAAGCAAGTTGCACAGTGGCAACATAATTAAGTTTTATAATTGATTTTTTTTATTTTGTGTGCCCATTTCACTATTTTCCATAATCGAGATATAAAGAACAGTTTTAATGATTTTTATTTAACCTCTCCATTGTACAGTTGCCTATAGCTCCAGACAGAGATATTATTTGGTACGTTTTCTCTGTGTCTTGTGTTGAAGGTTTTTCACATTATGGGAACCACTCTGTTCCCACTTGGTGTAATTTAATTACAGTGGACCTTGGCATGCCCAGGCAGTGCCCACGCAGAGCTGTGCAGAATGCCAGCCGGGAACATCCTGTCTTAGGCGACAGGAACATCAGACGCGACAGATGGCTCATAAATCATGGAGGTGCGTGCACAGTGTCAATGGGAGGCCTTCCTCTGGAGAGCACACTGTGAGCAGGTGGGCAGAGGGAGCATCAGCTCAGCAACATGAGCCCTGGACACGTTACCACTCTGACTGGGAAACTGCCTGGTGTCACAGGGGCATAATCGGGAGGGGCAACATGGAAAACTGCCTCCACTGTGTCACACTGTTCACTTTCAGTCGGCTTGAGTCTCAACATTTGAAGGCATGGTTTCATAGCGTGTAATAACATGTTTTTATTTTGATTGTATGTGATCAAGATGGATCAGATTAGTCTTTACAGTCTCACTTCAAATGTGGACCATATGGCAAAGCTCTCACTTAACAAACTGAACACAATTGTTGTTAAATTAAAAGATGTGGTATTTTATTTGTCTATAAATCCAATGAAGAGTCCGCATAAAACAGGTTGGACTTGAAGCATCTTACTTACAGTAGGGCTCACTATTCTTTTCATTAGTCCCTCACACAGGGAATTTATCTACGTTTTTATATATTTAAAAATGGATTGAAATAAGATTTAAAAAAGTCTTCAGTAATGAAAATCAGCATTTAGCAACAGCATTTACAGAGCAAAAACTAAGGATGTTAACCATCCATTGCTTTTTATACTTATCAGCAACTCATTCACAAATTTTCTCCTGACATTCTGAGCTGTTTTTACTTCTCTGACTGTGTTTGCTCTACACTGTAACGTCTCCGTGCAACAGAACAAATAACATTATGGTGCATGAAGGTGGTGAAAATGTGCAGATTATTCAGTAGTTTAAAATAAATGTTATTTATAATATGAGTTGAAAGTTAGATGGTTTAGTCTGCAAGATTCATTGAGATGAATTTACTTGATTAATTGATTCAAAACTCTCCCATGATTAAAAGGAAAAGGTCATGTATCTGTGATTAAGCTGTTTTCATTGTATAGTGCATCAGTTCTCCACCTATGCCTAGTAAAATGTTTGACTCCATGCATCAGGTTTCCCCTCCACCACGTTTATTCATTTCTCATCTGCTGTGAGTTAATTAAGACACCACCACATTAATTGATCCTGATATGCTATTCATTCATAGGAAAAGTAATTTCCTTTATGATCGCTAACTGCTTTGGCTCCTAATCAACGTTTTACTTTGCATTCACTCACACAAAAGAGCTGCCGATCCTGCGAGCGTGAGGCATAGTGCAGCAGGTGACAATGTGCCACATAAATAAATAACAATCCTCTATTGAATTGGAGCTTGTTTATTTCTCCACTTGAAAAGGAGGCTGACAGTGGACACATCTCAAACCACCAAACGCATTGTGACACAGAGTTGTTCAAGTTAATCATTAAGTACTGTATCCAACTGGCTCTTCTTTTTCTTTCTTTTGAGATATTGATTAACTTTAATCTCATACATCCCATTTCATTGATTTTATTTGAATGAGCAACAAGTAAAACATAGCTAATTAAAATGAAAATGCAAGATAAATGCATCGTAAAGAGTAACGTGTAACGTAATACCTTAAAATAAATTATTATCTTTATTTCTTTTTATGGTTTCGGAAAAATGTGTTGCTATGCAGGTCATTCACTTGTAGCATGGTCTGGCAGCGTTGAGTAGATGTTGAGCAAAATGTGAGCGGCTGAAGTGGTGTTTTTGTTCTAAAACAAATAAGGTTTAAAAGCCAGACATCACCAGCTGGCAGAGAACCAGCCCTGCAGATATATTATGGTCATTTTATTCTATCAGACAATAAATATCTTTGTTATTGCGCCTTTAAGCAAGGAGGACTTAATGAATATGTATGCGGCGTGGCATGTTAATTACACCCAGGTCAAAAAGAATTTGCATAGAATTAGTGTTTTGGAGGTTTGAACCTGCTAGGAGTAGCAGATGATTGGGATTTACTGAATCAGAACAGTTTTTTGTGTCCAATAACTTGGCAGTAAATCATTTTTCAAATACTACCACGGCATTGTGAAAAATGTAGGTCACTAATTGCCTTGCTTGCATGCCAAACTCTAGCCGTCTGTCACCTAGGTATGAAACAGGATGAGTGTGAATTTAGGTGCAATCATTCTAGGTAAAATATATGAAATCCTTTTTTGTTTTTGTCCATAGGAAGGAATCAGTCAAGTCAGATCTGCAGGATGGTCAATGTTCGTTGATGCTGAAGATCATCAAGACCTAAAAAGTACAGTCAGTTTATGTGTACAGTGAAATGTTTATGATCCATTCTGCATAATAGTATTTTTTCTTTTTTTTTTATCACTATATTAGAGTAGAGTACACTATAATGACTTTTTATACACGATGAGCTCAGAAGGATTACAGCTTAGCCTAAAAATGAGAAAACAAGACCTCAGTAAAGGTTATCATGCCCATGCAATACACCTGCATGATCAGTGGGGTCACCAGGCAATAAAGGCAAGCCAATGAAAAATTGAAGATGATTTAAATTAGTGACAGGGTAAACCCTTTGATAACCGGATATATGGCTAGATAAACAGACTGACAGATGAATTTATGAATAATACACTAACAGACTTCATAAGTGAGATTGATTCCTTCTCAGATCAATGCTTCTCACACTTACCTTGATGTGAAAGTGCAGGTATCGCCATTCTGAATCAGAGCACATCACCGACAGTCTCCTGGGAACCACGCTCTACAGTGTAAAAAGACTAGCTGAAATATTCAGCACTAAGTCCACTTGAAGCCAATGTCACTGGTTCTCCATTCTCCAGCTGGCTTGTAACACACACACACACACACACATACACACATACTGACACTCATCGTTTTGCACGCTAATGTCTGTATGCTAAACACCTTTCCATAATTTCTCTTGAATTGTTTGTTTGGAGTTTGATATTAACTTGTAATTGAAACACAAATGCACACAGTATCTGGATGTGAATTGTGAATGCTGTCGTACTCAGTCAGAAACCCAGAATGGTAACATCTAAACTAGTAAAATATTAACTTAACTATGATAATAATAATGAATTTAAAAGACGAACGTGGATTGAAAATTTTGCATGGTGAACTGTAGCAATGTGGTTGTAAGCATGGCAATGTCGGTTGATTTTTCGGTCTGCCCAGTACTTTGGTCCAGACTGAAATAGCTCAAAAAAGATTTTTTTGGATTGATAGTGTCAACATCATGTCAAAATTTCAACTTTTCCAATACTTATATTGTTTATAAAAACATTCCTGCAAAACTAATGACATTCCCCTCATCCTTTCGCCGTACTTTGCATTTAGTGCTATTTAGCATGCATGCTAACACACTATGCTAAGATGGATGAAGAACATCAGCGTGTTAGTATTGTCATTTTGAGCATGTTAGCAGGCTGGCATTAGCATTTAGCTCACAGAACAACCTCACAGAGCTGCTAGGACGGCTGTAGAAGTCTTGTTTTTACACCCTGGGTCTGATTTTAGTATCATCAAGCACAAATATGCCCTAAATGTGTTCATTACAATTTTTAAACTGCATACAGACACTGTTGTGTGTACCGTTGTATTACTATATACTCATACTGCTGAAGTCTAAATCTGAACTGCGTTTAAAATTAAAAATATTGACAATAATATGCCAATTCAAAATATCACCTTTCTTTTTCCTTCCATGTAAGTGGTTAAGTGTATGATCTTTTATGTAGTAGTCATGCACATCTTGTTGTATCCCATGACCCTAATTAAGTAGCTGAAAATGAAAATGAAGAACCCCCCCCAAAAAAACTTAAAATTAAAATAATTTCTTAAAGTCAAGTATTTCATCACATAAGCAATATTCAAGGTATAAATAAGCAAAACCTCCTTAATCTTAAACCTCGTATTTTACGTTCCTCTTTAAGTCATTGTGGGATGCAAATTTCAGTGGATGAATAACTTTTCATTCAGCACATATCAGTCCATTCAAACTACCATCTATAATTTTTGCTTTGCTGAATGAAGAGTTGTGCAGTTTGCAATACAGTTGAATGACAAAAAGCAATTGACTCTTTTTTTCTGCATGTCAGTGCCAAAGTGGAAGCTGTGATTAGGTTCCACTTTAAGGCATCATACATAAGGTGTTTGCTCAGCAATCAAGGTCTGCTCTCTGTCTTTGTCTTTGGTTGTGGGTTTTTTTTTTTTTTTGCCCCAGCTAGTCTCTTTTATATGTTTCTAAAAATTCAAGCTTGTGGTGAACAAGTTGCCATATTGAAGTGCTTATTTGAAATGCTTTTTTCTCTCAGATGGTTTTGTGTTTTTTAAATGCTGAAGCAATTTACCACAACAAACACCTGATTACAAATGAGAGCGGCATGTGGGAGTATTGTAGTAGAGTAACTCGTTTGGTCATTATGTTTTCCACAGTTGTCTGATTGGGGGACTGTGGCCAGGCACATTTCATATCTATTATTGCTGGTATCAAAAGGTGTGATTCCATGTATTAGTGCCATTTCTCTTTCCTCAGATCACATTTCTTTTTCCTTGCATCTTTACTTTTTGAAAGTCAATTAAACGCTGAAAAAAGTCAAATGTATAACTCATTTGTGAATATAGTCCATCCAGTCCCACAGTGTGCAGCATTGTTGCCACTTCCTGTTCTGAGGCTGTTTGACCTGTCAGTTTGACCCATGAGGGCGAGTGAGTTAGAGACACACTGTCTTTGAATTGTTCATACATTATCACTGTAAGTAGCAGATATACATTTGGTCTATGTTTATGCTGAATGATGTTTGTTGTGTTATTGTTGTTCTTTTTAAGAAAATCAGTCCATCGTTCTTAAAATCCTTTACTTTACATTTCCTGTCGGCACAGATAAGACATTGCTCCATGAAGCTGTGGTTGTTCCTGGATTTCTGCTGTATTTGCAGTACTGTCTCCTTTCACCGCAAGCATGCTTGCCAATTACAAACTCAAAATCTGTGTTATTCAGCAAAACCAAATGACTGTTGACTGCTGTGCAGAAGCCTACTGTGTGGAGGACTAAACTTCCTCTGAAAAATGTAGGGGTTAGTTTCCAAATGGTCGACAGATCTGTTTACTGCACCATAGGGGAGGATGGGACTACAGCGGCAATAAAATTACACTTGTCGCATATGACACTTATTAAGTATTATGGCTATTTTTAAGGAAAACCTAAGTGACTGGATGACATTCTGTTGATTATCTAAAATGACCCTTGTTTTCGAGGGGAACTCCAAAAGTTGCATGAAGCCTTTTGTGGCTCCAGAGAGAGCTGTGTGAAATCTGGGGGTGTGGAGTTAGAAAGAAAGAAGTGAGCTCAAAACTCTTTGGCCTCCTCATCCCTGCTTGATGCTTGCAGCTCAAGGCTACATTAGCTAGCATAACACACCCAAATCTCTGACCAAACTGTTGATGGTTTAGTGTATTGTGGGTAATGTAGTTGCCAGGGTTTTAACAAAAAAGAGGAACATGTCCACAATGAGTCCGTCAATGCAATCCTAAATCAGTAACACTAAGAAAGAAAAGTAAAAGTAAACAAATAGTCAGTTCACACAGAATGTCTACATGACCAGGAACTACAAAAGTGTATAATTTTATTGGGAAATTCTGTTTTCAAGCTCATTTCACTTTCATGGTGTCTAAGCGGTAAAACACCATGCAGTGCCAGGTCTTGAGGCAGAAGGGCAGGTGGGTGCTGACAGAGATGGGTGCACAGACACCAGGAACAGAGGGAACGAGCCAAGACCTGCCAAGCATACACAGACACCAGCAAGCCCCCAAATGACACAACATATGGAGTACAGCTGAAAAATCCCTCCACCCTTCTCCACCCGCCATCCTCTCATCCTCCTTTCCACACAGCAGCTCTTTGGAAAACAGGCACTGAAGTTGTGATAGCAAGTGGAGAATTTGAATATCTATTTTTGTAACAATGGCAACCATGTTAGGCATCCTCAGAAGACATGCTAAATCGTATCCAGATTCATACTGAGAGTCCCTGTGTTGAAAACATCTAATTCTGTATAATAAGTGAATCAGTGAAGCTTGTTAGGCAATAACATTTTCCCCTGCAGTATCAAAGAGTGTGAGGTGATACCTGAATACTGTCTTCTTGTGAAGACAGAGGGTATAGAAGAATTAAGAAAAGCAGAATGTGAGTGCTGTTATTTGTGATGCATGTTTCTCTTGAAACGATCAATATAGTCGATGTGTTGCCCTCTACAACTGCTATCTACCTCCCATTAATGAGGCAGAGGCCAATTCCTCCCCAGACTACCTTCCACGCCTTCATTAAAGGCACACTCCTTGTCTGCAGGCCATAAAGATGACAATGGAAGGAATGTGTGACCTTCACTTTCCACCACTTCACTTTTGTCAAGGCCGATCTCGACGAAAAAGAAAAAAACTTTCCTGCCTTTCTTTGCCAGCGAAAGAAATATTTGCCAGATTTTCAGTGAGATATGATGGAGTGCTGTAGAAGCATCCATTGCGTTACCTTCTACCACAGCAGCAGCAATGCTATGGCTGTAGGGCATGTCCAGATGTGCAGTGGATCAGACCGGCATTAGCAGCAGGCCATACACCCACAGACATTGAGCTGATTCACAGGGTGTCACAGCCAGCAAATACATGCTCCCGGCTTCCCAGTAATGGGGCATTTGAAGCAGATCGAGGTCCAAGTAACTTCCACCCTGTTAACTCGCACACAAGTTCATCGTCTTTTCTACAAAACCAAAAATGGGAATCATCCCTAAAGCTCGCCTGAACCCGAATCGAAGTTTTACAGATGGTACGCAACGACACAAATCACGATAGTGTTTGTTTGATGGCAGTTTAAGAATTCAGTGCCAAGACATGACACCAAAATGAACACTTACAGCATTCATTACTGGTGTCTTTTGTGGAGGAGAAACACCATCTGTCATCCCCCACAAACAAACAGACCAAATGGCTTAAGGTGGGTATGTGAAGAACAAGGAAATATTACATTTAAACCAGGGTTCCCATACGCGAAGCATGTGGGTTGTATTAGTTCAGTAAGAGTCAAGAAGTCATTCAGTGTTTGCACATCTACACTTTCTAACCTAATGGGCCACTGTGAAGGTGCTTTCATACAGTGAAAAGCTTCCAAAGCCGTCTTTATTGTTTTTTAACGTAAACACAACCGCAACAAGAGGGAGGGTGGCCACCGCTTTAGCACAGCTATTTGCTCATTAGCCGACTTTACAGGTATATACAGGTAATTGACAGTCACACTGAACCAGACAGCTGCATGTTACTGTACACACACACACAAACAAACACGAGCCACAGACTTTGAACAACAGCCTACATTAGCTTCCCTACTAAAGTCTCCTTGTAACTTACAAACATGAGCACACGTCTTGTCCTGCACCAGAGAAAAGTGTACATAGCTAATTAGCTGCTCAGCAGCAGCACATTAAACAGCCTGTAAACTTACCTGTAAATGTCACTGGTCTGGTAAGATGCTGGTCCGGCCTTCACACTTCAATATTACTAACAACACGCTGTATGCCCATGACATGTAGGCTACACGGCAAGTTGGATTAGTGGACTTTAAAGTCTTGTCTGTTTAAAAAACCCACAGAGAGCTGTAATAGCTGTTACTTGTGGCGTGACTGTTGAAAAATACTATTCTGTTCCTCCTGAACCAACCAGCTCTAGTCAATTTTACCTGATCGTACTACTGCTAAGCTTAAAACTGAAACAAATGTCAAAATCTGCAGCAACTGCCTAGAGCAAGGTGTTTTCAAAATTTCTGAAAAAAACAGATACTCAAATGATAACCTGGATACTGCAATATACAGTAGCTCATTAAACTAAAGAGTAAAAATGCTTCTATGACAACTTCCTTATTTGCTGTCATTGTTACTATTGTTATTAATATTGCTGTGAAAATAATGAGAGCATCGTTATATTTATGTAACAACATGAGGCTCACTGACTGGACACTAATAGCTGGCTTAGTTGAGTTCTGCCTTCAAGGAAAAGTAATTAGGGACTCCTGATGAATACATGCAGTATGTGTGGTGGGCAAAAACTTGCAGTATGTACAGGTAATAAGCTGTGGGCAAAACACACTAATAATTTGAAAAGAAAGTATAGAACTTTGTAAAACCATAAATTGACTTGCCTAATCAACTGACCAGACTTGAACCATACATGCATTGCATGTGGATTTGGCACTCAACTTGTCAGAACTTTCTGCTGAGCATCATGGAAATAAGGTGATTCCTTTGCTTGGATAGCAAAAACACTGTGAGGTTGACATCTTTGTTGATTCATCGTTTCTCTTTTACCTTTTTTCCTGTGACTAGCTTGCTTGAGTTTAGCAGCCTCTGTAGAACCAGACATAGCCAATTAATCCCTGACACTGAGCCGAGCGTGGGGAGATGGTTTGGGACAGCACCACGCAAAGTGAAATCCACCACATCCAAATGAGGCCTGACAGGCGACTGCGTCCACAATGCAGGCGTGCTGGAACCAGCCACAAGGGGCATTTGTTTAGGATATCACAAGCAGTATTTGCTGACTGCTCCTTTTCTTAATTGGTATGGAATGTAAAGGAACCATCCTGGTGGTGTCATTGTTAATTATACTTCAGGCCTTATAACATCTTGTTGTCACTTTTCTTTTCTTTTTTCTTAGCATGAAAAGTCTGGAGAGAGGGACAGATTGCAAACAATGTCTAATGTCTATGTTCACTTAGTTAAAAGATGAGAAAGCAGGCTCCAAAAAAAAACCTAAATTAATTGTTGTCTCAAATTGCAGGCTTAGCATGCCTGGTGCAGGCTAAGCCTCTATAATGAAAGTTGTATGAGCAGGAGATGACTTGGAGGGCTTTCTAATTTGGTAATGTGGAAACAAGTGGTTTGCTTCCTCTTGTATTCAATCATTTTCTGCCATGTTTTTGTAGATATCTCACTCTGTGTATTTCTCACTGTGTATTTTGACCATTTATTTCTCACAGGAACCGTTTGTGTGAGTGTGTGTGTGTGTGTGTGTGTGTGGGTCTGTTACTCCTCTCTTTTCCTTCGCTCCCTTTGCTGGTTGCTATTTGTACTTTGGAGGCAGCCTGAGCCCTAGAGCTCAAAGAGTTCAGTATCTGTTGTCCACAGTGGGGAGAGGAAGAATGAGGAAGCAGCAATAAAAGAGTAGAAATGTGATGGAAGCCTGAAATTTGGTTAAACAGTTACTAACTAAATGCCAGTTTATTCATCTAATTATTGATAAGTTCCATGAGAGCGAACATTGCCAGTATCCTTTGCTCTTATCTGTTGAAAAGATTAGATTGTAGTAGGCAACAAGAGACAGAAAATGACCTTGATAACACTGTTTTTAAGCAACGTAAATTGTTATTACGTAAGATATGATTTTCTCAAACAGTATGTCACTGTTTCTCTGTCACCTCACAGCCTCAGTAGTGTGCTTTGTCTCTATTATTCATGCATATATATACAGTTCGAGTACCAATAGCAGTACCTGCAATCATATTGCATATAATGAATATAAATAACAAACAAAAATTGATTTTTAGAGGCATTATTGTCTTGGATATGTGCTCTTGTATCAGAGATGACAAAAATGCTTTGGTTCCAATTTATGCACTTTGCCTTTAGCTATTTTTGTCTACAAGAAAAGTCACTGTAGCACTATTAAGCACTTTAAAATAGCAAATACAATATCTGTAATTTCAATACCAATTCTGGTGTCGTCTGTAAACTCAGTATCAGGGATGGAGTGCTGGAGAGATACACGTAAATCAGATGCACAAAAACATATTAAAGATTGCAAAGCTGCACATACTCTCACTCTTTATCTCGCTTTCTCTCGACTCTTACATACACACACACATACGCCCACGCACAACCACTGGAAAAGACACTCTGGCAAATACTGTTTACTGATATGCGGATTGGGTTTAAGACCGGAACGCTGAGCATTTCAATCTAAACAGTAAACACTCTTAATTGGATTGTGTGCTTATGTGCTTTGATGTGAATCCTCTAAGGACTGTATATTATTAGGCCTAATTGATTTTGATACATATTTACACGACTTTGGAAAATCAGTTCAAAACAAATGTGAGTGGTTTCATCATGAATCTAAAAGTGACGAGTTACACGCCACCTTTTGGTTGAAGCGGCCATTATTGGAACACTGTGTCGTTGCTGTGTCAGAGTTCACCGGTCATTTGGCAGTCCGGTGAGGCTGCTCTGTCTGTGTCAACATCTTGTGGAAATGACACCGCAGACCTCCCGCTCATCGCAAATGAGGCCCAGAGGGGGCTGATGGGAGCCGAGCGAGGGGGCTCGTGGTCACCCAGAGGTGGAGAGGTGGAGCACCGATCCTCTGTTGCTGACCTCGTGTACCATCCCCTGCCTCCAGAGGGTGTGTGTCCAGTAATGCAACCCCGTCCACGAGAGATACAGGTCTGCTTTAGATTCCCTAGAAATGTCAGCCAGCACAAGGCAAAGTGCAGTCACTTTGCTGACGGACATGCCATTACAGTGTGTATTAGACAGAATCTGTGGCTCTGTATTTGCCTCTGCACTGTATAGAAACCCACAGGTCAAATAGCAAAAGTTCAAGAGAAGTCGAGTCCATCCTTAACAAAAGACAGATGGTCTTCCAAAGCGCAGGAGAAGAGGATTAGGTCTTTAGGTTGATTGAGGGTTGGTGCCACCGTTTGGCACGTTCTCCCCCGAGTGACACCATGGTGAGAAAATGACATGAGCTTCTTGGTCAAGCGGGCATTCACATCTTTGGTTTCACATCACCTGCAATTTCAATTCCATTACTTGCCATGCCACACTTCAATTAAAGCTCGGGCCTATTAATTACCAAAGTATGGGTTCAGGGTAAAGGTGAACGTGCAATTACAGAATTAAATCAAGGCCCTGTTTAGCTTGTCAGTCCTGACAGAAATTATTTGAGTGAATTTTTAAATGTTTCCACTGCTCTCAGCTGCTTCATTGTCGGCCCAGACCTACACAGCTGCAAGAATCCAAGCTCTGCTCCTTTCTCTTTTAAGGTAAAGCGATTAATTTTGCTTGTTTTCAATTAGCCTTGAACTGTACATGTTTCTGATAAACAAAAGAAAAATTACCCACAGTTACTGCTGTACGTATGCCTCCAAATGTTTTCTATGTTCTTTGAACCATTTAATAAAAAGAGGTCAAGCTTAATGAGATCATATTTAATTTGTGGTGGTTATGGTAATCATGCAGATATTGTATAGCATTGTCACGGCTTTAGGTCTTGTGAATTAGAAGTTTTAATTAGCTACCTGTTCAGGTAATTTAAAGTTCTGAGATGATGTTATTAATTATGCAAGGATTGCAAAATAGATAACATTCTACTCACCTCTATTTACACATTTCACATTTTTTTAACCAAGCCACTTGGTCAACACTAACTTTTATTTTGCTGTTGTGTATAAATAAGATATGAGAGAATTTCAAGTTTGTTCAAATTGGCACTGAACCATAATATTTGCATGACTCTGCTCACACTGCCATGTTTTAAATGTGAGCTTCACTTCACTAAAATGAAAACAAACAAAACATTCTTGTTTTGTCGAATTCTGCCACCAGCAAGCATTTTAACTAATTGCCTGTAATAAAGCAATTTGCCAGTGGCTGACTGGATTCAGTGGTTGAGTTTTGGTCTCTATGACAACCAGCTGTCTGTAATTAGCAAATCAAGCCAGGGTGAGGTTTGGGCAGTCAGGGTGGCTGCAAAAGAAGTCAAGAGTGGCAAGTGTTTGTTAGTAATTGCGTTCCCATGAAGTTTATGCTGAAATGACTGCAGGGATGTGCGTACTGCTGGTGGTTTTGTTCAGGTATTTTAAACTTGAATGTTTCCTGTGGTTAAAAAACAATCATAGCCACTCGGTGCTGTGCTGTTAGGCTTACAGTGTTTGTTGTCTTTTGCAGCACGGTTGTGCTTCACTCCGTGTCAGCTGGAGGTGTGTATTGTGCTAAAACAGCGAGAGGTATGTAGTGCAATTTGATTGATGTTACTATTTTCTTATAATTACCAATTAGCAGTTACATTTGACATCTCAAAACAATAAAACAGCACTCAGAATAAATACAGTTTGTTAATACTTTTGCATGCTGTTCTGCTGTAGCCCGTGCGGCTGCTTTGGGTTTGCCTTATCCTGGTGTCGATGGAGCCCCTGATCTCTACGGACCAGCTCACCATGAAATGCACCCGGGCACAATGCTGTTCAGACCTCGGCCTTACACTAACAACGTTCGTGGATTGGCTGAGATTGAACCTAACCTGGCATCTTACAGACAAAGTCAACCAGGAGTGAGCTCCCTAGATGGCACAATACATCAACACGCTAGCCCAAGGGGTCCTGAATCCACCTTTCGACTGGGTTACGGCACTTACAATCCAGTTCAACATGAATACACCCCTGACAAAGCGCTTACCTTTCCCAGAGGACAGTCCGTTACTAACCGCAGGTCCAATTTTAAGGAGGTCAAGCATGTTGCCCATCCAACTCTGTTTGAAGCCCCTGGCCAGCATGACCTTATGAGTTGGGTTCCTCAAGGTCGCAACAGGCCACTCTCATTTGTCTACAATGAGCATGGCCTTGTTGATGAGTCTGTCCCAAATAGACATGGCATGTCTCTGAGTGGCCTGCCCCTGCCTCAAAGCTGGGGTCATGGCACTTACCAGAGGGGTCTAACTGGATATGGCCTGGGAAAAGAAGTTTCTCTCCTTGGTTCATCTCGCTTCACCAACAGAGACCGTGTCAGAGCAATGACTAGACCAGGTCCTGCTGTTGATGGACTGAAAAGGACTAGGTTCCCTGTCCATCTTGCTCAGCCCCTGCAGAGAAGCCTCAATGTCAAACAGTTTGTTCAAGGTAACCCTGTTCATAGACATCTGCAACAACCCAAAGCAGGTACAGTTAGAATAAGTGGGGGATCTAAAGGGTCTGACTCCTGGTTTGTCAAATAATGTTGCTGTGATGAGTTCTTAAAGTTCACAGGCAAGCACTTTGTGAATCAGGATCAATTTGTCTAGTTTTCTTTAACCTTTACTGAAAGAAGCAATGTCCAACTCATCTTTTGTACGCATCAGTCGCATCATACAATACATTTTAAATAATAAATGGCTATAATTCTCAGTGTCTCTCCTCTGTTTTTATTTTATTTTTTTTATATCATTTTTTCCCCCTTCATCATAAATGTCTCACTGAAGTCTGGATGTTACCAGAGTGCCATCTGTTGGTTCTAATGGGTAGATATCATTTTGGCTCACATTGTTCTAAACAGGTGCTGCTTAACAGAAGGTCAGCCTTTGACAAATCTCATAATCAGTTTACAATCTGTTGTTTGCAGGTACTACTAGTGGTTATGCTAATTTCTCCAAATAGCCTTGTTCTCTCATTGATGGCATGTTTCACTAGTCTGGTATTTACGATCTGTTAAAATGCAGCCTTAGATTTTAAATTTGGTTAACTGTTAGAAAACATTGAATATTTATCCATGCACTAATTCTTTTTATAAAGGAGAGCACGAACTGGAAGCACAGGTGGATTGAATTGAAGAAAAGCTTCACATGACAACCCATGGCTTTGATTCCTCACTCAGACATTTTGAGTGTGTGAAATGCTAGAGGGGTAAGGTTACCCAGTGACTGACCCATAAATCAATCGGAAGCCAGAAAGTGAGTCTGATTTGATTCTCATCAAGAATACGAATAAGCAAATGAGCGGTAAAACGAAGTAAAGCAATTAACTGTTTATGGGGAGTGGGAAGGAAGGCAGTCGAGAGTGGCCATACATCATACAGGATGTGCAGGGGGAAAAAAGCATTCAGCAGCATCAGACAACCAGTTTGAAACACACCTGGTGAAATCTGTCTAAAATGATCATTGAGTATGAATTGTTATCTCAGAGTACAACATGAACCACAAAGTGAATGTAAAAATATTATCCCTTCTAGCACAAGTTGTCAGCTGGTCCTCATTGTCACTAACTGCTGCACACTCTTTGTGTCAGAGATTATGTCCTGATAACTGTCAATGTGGAGGGTGCTTGTGCTTTACTTTCTGTTTATGATCAGTGTTCTAACCATAACATCTGAATGGATGCAATGAAGTTAGACTCCTTGTGAACTCATAGCACTTGGCAGTGTATGAACATGTGGGCTGTGGCGACCTAAGATGAACCTGACTTATCTTTAAGTGCATATTGTCAGCAGCTTGCTGGTCTGATGTCACAACATGCAAGGCAGAATGTTTATTTGCATTAAGAGACTGAAACATAAATCTGATATCCCTTTATATCAGAACCTTTCAAAACAGTTTAACTCAACTTTTACTGTCAGATAAAATGGTCGACAACAGATCGCATATTAAGAGAGCAGTATTGTATTGCTTAATGTTAGCATTGGTGTAGTTGGAACAAAGCAAGAGGAGGAATTAAATATCTGTACAAAATGGACAGAACATGTATACCTGTGAAATATAATGCAATCTAAAACACAAGGAGGAACTTTTTGCTGAGGCATTGAGGGGTTTGTTTTTAACTTTATGGTATAGTTTCAGGCTGTAGTTTGTGGTGTGCCATTACTATATATTGTTCTATACTTATTCTTATAAATCACCACCACAAAAGTACAATTTTCTCCACTTGTAGGACAAAATATTTTTTTAAATTGACTGCGTTACTGCTTTTATTCTGTCAGGTGGAAAGGCACTAAGACAGGCTTATATGCTTATATGCTTTAAAAAGGCTCCTTTGACAGTCAACTAAAATTGAACAGGTATTTAAAAATTCACATGCTCACAGAATATGTTCCTCACTGCCTATAGCATTATCGATTGTGCATGAGGGTTTTGTCTGCAAACCAAACTTTTCCTAGCTTGGAAAGTGAGTGTGTGTATACCTGGCTGTAAATCTATGCTCTTTATCATATCTGCCTACAGAAAGCATTTATGCTTGCCTAAAGAAATGTGCAAACATTGAGGCAACACTGGTTGCTTTTTTTGAACAAAACACAGGCCAGAACAGTCTTAGCTTTGTATAATGTTGCAGGTCCTCTGGTGGTTTTACCAAAAAGAATTCAACAAAATGGTCCGCGGACCAGTCTAGATTTTATGTCAGTCGGATCATTATCCAAAGACCAACACACAGTAAAAATTTATAGAGCCTACAGAGAAAGTCGTGTCACTCAACTTAGTAGTCAGTGGAGCTTGTACTGCTCATATTGTCGGCTTTAGGCTACAAAGTTTTACAAGTGTTTTTTAGTCTTAGTTTTTATCAATGCATGGTGATTCAGAACAGAGACTGTTTTGCATACCTTTCTGGGGTGGTGCATTCAGGTACATTTATGACATTATGAGGAAGGAACAAGTGAAATTGCACACAACTACAAAAATGTCAAAGATGACAGTAAATTCCAATATTTTTTTTATCTATTGTGATTCTTGCTACAAAGATACCTGGAAACATGCAGGAGTCCAGGTGACATCGTACTACCAACAAACCAACACATAAGTGCCTATATAAATAATAAATTCCTAATCACTCTAAGTCAAACATCCAAAAAAGAAATAAAAGAAATTGTCTCTATTCTACGAGGATAACCACCTGAGCTGTTGGAATTGCTGTTTGCCAACGTGTACCCTTGGGTTCAAGTCTGACTAAATTGTTCTGAGAGGTAGGAAAGTGCTTTTGCCACTTTAAAAATCCATAGTAGCCTATGCGATTTGACAAATAGCAACCTTTATTTTCACCATCTGTTGATGTCAAAATATATCAGTGTATCAGAAGTAAACTAAGCTGCAAGTAAGCCACTTTCTGACATTAAAAAAACACCAGTGACCCCGACAGTCAAGAACAAACTTTTTGTAGTCTTCTATTTCAGTGGTTCCCAGCCTGGGATGAAGGTGGTTAAGTACATCCTACGATTTTTTTAAAGGGTCACATACAAAAAAAGTTCTGAATCGCTTCTAGCCTTGCAAATCTAGAATACCTTACGATATTTCACCCTGCTTATTTAACTTTTTCTGCCCCACAAAACAAATCCCACCCCAGTTTTATCAAAGCTCTGCCAGGTTCTGAGTGTGTTACACTACACATGTTGTACACACCTCTTTTAAAGCAACCTTTATTGTCTTCCTCCCAGAAGATGGTAGTTAATAAGAACGTGTGTTTGTGTTTGTGCTTGTGTGTCTGTGTGTGTTTTGTAATGTGTGTGTGTTTCCTCCTCGTGATTCTCTCCTCTTGTTGTCCCACACCAGCCTCTCGGTGAGCCCACTATAGCCTGCCAGCACAACTGACCTGTGGTAAGGGGGAAATCAATAGTCAATTCCATTTTGCAGCCAGCTTGTGACAGGTACTAGATAGGAGTGGATTGGGTGCATGTAAGGAGCAGGAGCGTGAGTCGGAACTTGTCTGACCCACCTCCCTCTCTCTTTCTCCCTCTTTCTTTCTCTCTCTCTCTCTCTCTCTGTGTCTCACTGTCTCACTCGACCAAGCCTCGTGGTGGCAGAAGCAGTGAAGCGCAAGAGGCCACGTTCCTTGGGGTACGACAACTCAGGGGTATGTTAATCACATTAAGGATCATCTAGTGCGAATGTTGAATATGACAGATAATTGTGATTATATCTGAATCAATGTTATACGCCGAGCATCAAGAAGGCCATAGGAATCCAACTTGTTTAATTGATGCAGACACATTACAATAGAAATATTAAATTTCTGTGAATGAAATGCATATGGCAGGACACTTTTCAGCACAAATGCAAACAGAATCCAGAACCGTTGGTGATAGGAACAGAAAGTAAAGCACATACTAGGTGTACGTTGCCACTCTTCAGGACATATGATCCCTCCAGCTGTCAGTTGATAATGTTGGCTGCTAGTACAGCACTTATCTGAACCTTCAACGTGGAATACATAAAGTTTTGGTCCAGAATGAAATATCTCAAAAACTATTCAAACGACAACCTCCTGTAGTGCCACAGTGAGGTTAACATTTTTGTTTGTTAGTAAAATATCACGACTGCTATTGGAGGGATTTCCCTTCAAATTTATATGTCCAATCCCAGAAAGGGCTGCACCATTTCCTTGTCAAAGTACTTTCCAGAATCAAGAATGCACTTTCCCACTCACTTTTTAGTTCGCTCATTGTATGATTATTTGAACACTGACTGCAACAACACATATAAAAATGTAAATGTAAAAATTATAACAGAAAATATAATGTAAATATTTTATGCACACATTTGAACTCCTCCCCCTCTGTGTCGCAAGCTAGTTAGTTTGCACAACTAACCTTTTTCATTCTCGATTGATACACATTTCTGCCATCTGTTCTAAAATTCCAATGTTTCATTATTGTATTCCATTAAAATGTGTTGTGCTGCGATGGTCCAATTTTCCCAGCAAGGGTCACTTATCTTGTAATGCACTCTGAACACTTTCCAGTCCAGATCCAGCAGGTCTGGCATCTGTAATTACAGCAGTGAAGTGAGTATTGAGTATTTAATAGAACAAAAATAAGTCTGACTAGTTCTGAGGTTATATCATTTCATAGTTGGCTTTACTGTCAAACCCAAGGTATATTTATTGTGACTTATAGTGAGTGGATTAGTAGGATGGCATTATTTCAACAGAAGGGCCCTAAATATTTAAAATTTTGAATGTAAGCATCCATGATTTGCAGAAGCCATGTTTACAGCAGTTGTGATTGCAGTGAAGTACTGTAATTATCTGTATAATAGTAAATAGATATGAGAGGATATTTCCAGCAATGACTTATTTGGGGTTTGTCACATCTGTAATGTGAAATAGAATCTAAAGAGGAGCTTGCATAGTAAAAGAACTGTAGTCAAACCCAGCAAAGCTTCATCACTTCAACTTAGCTTCGGGGCCCTCAGCTAATTTTATTGTTCACTGAAACGTAGCATGTAATACCCAGTGGATGGAGAATACTTTGTTCATTACTGCTGATTAGGAAAAAAAGATCAAGCAAAAAATGTCAACGCACGATAACCAGTTAATGTATTTTTAATTAGGGCCTGCTTTTCTTTTCTCCTGTCAATTCCTATTCAAAAATCTACCACTGTGCGCATTTAATTCCTCCTCCAGCAGCCTCTTGATTAACAGTTAGCTTCCATTATGTTTTTGAGGGCGGCAGAGTGACCGAGCAGGGATACAGCTGTTAGATTTAAAGTTGAGTGGGTGAGCTCACTGGCTCGCCTCGCGCACCATTTGAAATGAGGCCTCAGCCAGAGAATCATTTTACAATTTAATAAGCTAATAAACGTGATATGGCAAGTAGTTTCAAGTGCCCTTGGGGGGGTCAAGGCACAGTTTACAATCCCATTTAAGAGCTTGTTCTATTACCATGCTGACAAAGGCTTGGACAGGCTCAGACAGGGAGAGGACAGCGTTTTTGAGGCAGCCTCTGTGAAACAGCAGATCGGCTACTTCAAAGGTCACATTCAACACAGAGGGGTCAGCCTGAACCAGACTTATTGTGTTCTTTGAGATGGCTCAGTGGAGTCATATTGTAGGAAATTTGACAGCCACCATCTTTACACCTTGTGGGAAAAGACCATTAAATAAAGTTGAAATGCAAGCAAAGGCCAGACATCTCACCTGTTCAGAGATTGACATTTAATTGCTTTAAACTGAGGTGTAATGACTGTAATGACTATTACTACTATCAGCAATCACAAAAATATTGTGACAATAAATTAACGTCCAATATTACCTGTAAAGAGTTATTGAATTTTTGTTCTAGATTTGATTATTTTTAGTTGAACTATTTAATTATTTTCCTCAAAGCTCTGATTCTCGGTTTCTTCCCATAACTGGGCCCCATTAGTCATGTTTCTTCCTGGAAAATAGTTTCACAAATTCAGAACAAGGATCTTGCTGCTGCTGCTGCCGCCGCTGCCGCTTGGCTAACACACACATGTCCTCCAAACTGAGCTGCTTTGAGCCACACTGTTTCATCTGGTGCTATCAGGGCTGATGAGAGCCTCTCGTCTTTCTGGGTCTGCTGCAGCTGCTTTGTGGTGAGTGGCAAGCCTCTCTGATGGCTCTCCTTTATCTTCACATAAAGGAATTTGCTGGTCCTTTCATTTTGATATTTGTGCCAGATTGAAGAGGGAAACTTCACAAAACTTTTTTTTTCTAAATGACACAAGTTCAGGCTGGAGAGCTGCATCCTGATCCAAATTACAGACAGCTCAACTTAATTTCTTTTAAAACACTCGCTTAATCAGATTGTTTTGGCCGCTCTGTTTGTACTTGTGCCACATATCCTTTGAAGTTTACTTTTTAATAATGCTAATACATTTTTTAACAAACATGAAATGCTACAGATGTGGGGGATCTTCCGGTATTTAGGATTTAAAGAGGAATTTTAAGATAACCGGTTAAAATAAAGATACTTAAAGTTTAACGATCAAATGCGTAAAATTTAAATTTACCGTTTAGACAGAAAACATAGAGTACTGATATTTTTATGCAAACAATCATTTTGTCAGCTGTTTTCTCTTTGTGACATTCTTCAAAATAGCAAAAAGTGTCACTATGAAAGTAGAGTTAGTGTGTTAAGCTATGGAAAACATGTTTATCTTCTGGGCGTTCATTATAAAACAGGATGTGAAACAGACTGCTTTCCTCCCTTTTAGCTTTATGGGACTTTTACAACTGCTGACACAAAGGTTACTATGCCTGAGCTTGAAGGATCTCTTCTATGAGTATGTCTAAATACAAAACATCTAACTTTCTTTAACTCTTTAAAATCTGTATTTAAAGCACAGTTCTTAGTGTGAGAAATAGGACCAAAAAGGGGAAACAGTGTAAACAAGTTTGTCATAGTACTCTGTGTCAAGGATATTGCCAAATCCTGAAAGTGTGCGTTTTGTAACCACCCAACAGCAACGGGAAAGGAAACATACAGTGGTTATAGCAAAATAGTGACATGACTCGCAGAGACACAAAAATGAATCCAGATAACAAACTTGCATTAATACAATAGGAACATAATTGGCCAATACCAAAAATAGCCTGTTTAATTTTATACTGTCTTTATTTTAAGTGTATCAAATTATGTTTGTTGACAAAATACACTCCAAATTTAATAGCATATATCTTCTCTCCTTCTCCCTCCCTCGCTTTCTCTCAATTGCCTTTTTGTCAGAGCCACAGGCAATTACCGATTAGTAGTAAGCAGAAATTCTAAGAAGTAAAGCAGGCGGGAAAATGGAGGCCTTTATGCACACAGCCGATAAGAAATGGGGAGAAATTCCATTTCTCTCTCATCGCTTTAACGCAGGCTTCTCCAAATAGTAGGTTATTGTGGACTGAGGGCAGGGATTTTACAAATTATTAATGTAGTACCTTCTCGTTTAATAAGGGTGCTTTCTGTTTGACAGTCCAGATATATAATTCTACCCAAAGGGAGGGTATAATATAAAATCATCTAAAATCATCTCAATTTGTTCCTTTCGTCTTTAAAGAATAAGTTCAATTGAACTCTCAAAAGTCTGTTGATAATTAACATGTAGACTTTGCCGACGTGTTTTGGCCTGAGGAACAATCGACTTCAGATTTTTCTTTTTGTCAACAGAATCAGTCAAGGGAGACCAAGACCGAGTTTTACAAGGAAGTTTCTCAATGCTGTGGTCTCTGTTACTGCCTCTGCCTGTACATTTGTGTGTGTGTGTGAGAACATGTCTGTGTGAAATTTATCTCTGGGGAAGAAATCACTAAGAAATCAATAAGGGTCATCAGCCACACTGCCTGGTGACACATTAAAGCTTTCCTCCCTGCTGAGTTCTTGGCAATAGTTACTATTAGTTAGAATTATTTGCACGACGTAATAATGAAATGCAAGTTTAAAATTAAATAATTAATGAGGCCATTTTTTTTCTTCATAAAAATGTTGCAACTTCACACAGCTCTGAGTCTTAAACCTTTTGCGTGTTTGTTTAGGAACAGTCCAAGACCCAAATGTGATACATTTACAAATACTGTAGGTGTGAAATCCTCACATTTGAGAAGTAGGACCAGCAAAAATGTGGTGGTTTTTTTTTGCTTGATAAATCACTAAAACGATGAATCAATCTTACAAAACAAAGTCATGTTTTTGTATGTAAAGTATATTGTGAAATGTCTGAAAACCACATGTGCGTATGTGTGGTTCATTGCGTTCAACTCTGTATGTGATAAATCATATGCGCTCATGTGAATATATACGTATAATATAATATATATGTATTCCACATGAAATTGTGTTCCACCCTTTTCTGTCAATCTACAAATAATTTATCTAATCATTGAAATTAGACTAATAACTGCTTTGTCTTTCCTCCCACACGACACAGAGAGACACAGAAATGCTGTGAAGGCATGCTTGTGCCTTGTTGGCGTTGCTTTGTGAGCCGACAACCAGAATTCAGTGAATTTTAACCTTTCATGGCTGTGTAATGGTGAGTATGTTACAAGCACAGTCCTCCAAATGAATTTCAACTTCCTAACACCTGTGCTTGTAATGTGAGGTCCCAACATGCATCTCAAATTTAAGAAGCAGGTTGCTGACTTAATATCAGCTGGAGAAGTGCTCCCATCTGCTTAGCTTACAAGCCCCCATCTTCTGCTCATTATACATGACCAATCAGCTATGGAGCGCATGCCCAACAAGGCTGGTTACCGTCTAACAACTGGCAATTACAATCTTCCTGTCTGCTCTGAGAAGTTTTATCTCTCTAATAGAATGGTATAAGAGGAGAGATGCAGGGTGAACCGACAGCATACTTATTTATTCCGTCTACAGAGAATGTAATTTTCATTTTAAACAGCTAGCAGAGCTTTAAATGTCGCACCCTTTGTGTAATCATTTTGCATAAATGTGGACCCAAGCTGTCATGAAGTTTTATATTCATGAGTGTGTCATGTGTCAGTGTATGGGTTTGTTGGAAATGTGCTCTGCAAACACCTTACACACACACACACACACACACACACACACAGCACTGCAGATTGTTCTCTACCATTGTGTTGGGAGGCAGCGTGTGCCTTCTGTAGCTGTCTGTTTATATTGAAATATTATGCATAATGGAGATCACATCCCTGCTCGCATCCGCCTGCCATCCCAAACACTTGAAACGCGGCGTTGCCTGATGCCTTTTCAAGCGTCAGACGTTATCACTCTCAGTATCTCACCTCACACAACGTCGGTCAGGAAGGAATGGCAATTGAAATACTGTTTTGATAGGGCATAAAAGTGTGTAATTTAAGAATAATGCATTTCATTTTGACTGCCTAACAGGTTTTATCATCATGATATCCTCATGGTTGTCAGTGATTGTCATGCTGCTGGCATTTGTGAATGGAGCCAGAAATGGTGAGTGTTGCTCTCAAAATGAAATAGAAAATCTAAATAGAAAAATCTAACTAGCAGATACCACACAGTCAATTGTTAGTACACCTTTCAGTCCTTTGCCTGAGAGATTCTGTCTAAACTAAATATAAGGTTTTGTTTTTGTTTCTTTTAAGATTTGACATTTACAGATTTTCTTCAACATGCCACATTTATATTCATTTTCTGATTGTTAGAGGATGACATACAGCCGTGTGCAAAGGTCCAAGCGTCCAGCTCAGTGGTGCCTTTGGGGTCACCTGTCACAGCCACCTGTGTCATCACAGACGGCTGCTCTCTGGTCACTGGACAAGCCGTTCATATAGAGTGGCGCCTCGGTGATCGCATTCTTCCCAGCAGCCACGTGGCCAATGAGAGGGGCAGGATTTCCGAGGTTGTTATACCGAGCTTCAATCACACCAGGGAGTTCCTCACCTGCTGTGTCCTGGCCTCTCCTGTTCAAGTGGTAGGAGGAGTGGAGATCAGAGCTGGATGTGAGAAAGATTTCAACTTCCTGTACATGTTTGTTAATTAAAAATCTAATTAATTTGCCAATATTTTCTCATGTTTGAAAAAAATACTTTTTTAAGCAAGAGGAACTGTAATGTGTTGGGTTAAGCTCAACAAAAAGATATTATTATATTTTACTTAAAAAGTACTATTAACTTTTTTTGCCCACCCATCTAACAGATCTGGCACAATTTAATGGATCTATAGATGGATAGATGATTTAGAGGTACAAAGATTGTATCAGAAGATCAAAAAGAAGCTGCACTTTGTTTTAACTACTACTACTTTTACTTTAAACTTTCTTTGCCCAGATATACATTAAGAAAACCACATTTCAAAATAGTCGAGTACATCAGCAGATATTTAGTATGTATCATGGACCATCTAAACAAACATCAAAAAAATATGCTTTGAAACAGATTTGGCTACAAGCTACTTTCCATCTGCAGTACAACTACTAATAATACAATTAATACAAATACTAAATACATCCAAACATACAAGTTTCAATCATATACCAAATCCTGTCATTTCCACTTGATTCCCATATGATGCATAGATCCTGGTCCTGTGTGTTTTGTACCTGCCCATAGACCCACCACTAGTCCCACTGAACCTCAGGTGCCAGTGGGTCAAATCTACAGACCGGCTTGGAAAATTTGGATGAACATGAATGAAAAGCACTTTTCATAACAACCCGCTTCCAACTTGTTTTTTTTCCATTTATAGATCCACCAGAAGCACCACAAAACCTCAGCTGTCAAACAAACCTCACCGCCCCTGAATCCCTGACATGTAGCTGGGACCCTGGGCAGCGCGAGACCCAGCTGCTCACAAAGTACACCCTCCACACCGAGATATGGTAATATTCTGCCTGCAAATGCCTTCTACCAGGAAAACATTGAAACAGTTACCCGAAAGCAAACATCCTTTCTGTGTCAATAATGTTCATAGTGTCAGTTGCAAAATATGTCTGCGAGTTTGCACAACTGTATTGCCAACATTATTTCCTCATTTCAGGGATTTAAACGAGAATCACACTTACGAGCTGCTACCAGGAGTCCACCGCTATACCATCCCTCGCTCTGAATTTGTTCTGTTCTCAGAAATGGAAATATATGTGAAGGCAGGGAATGAACTTGGAGAAGCAACCTCAGTACCTATCATTTTGGAACCTGTCAGTGCAGGTGAGGAATATGGAAAATATAATAATAAAAATGCCTAAATGTAATACATTTACTGAATGTTTGCTTTGAGCATAACACACCTGAATCTCCGACTGAATAGTCAGCGGTCAGTGTAGGTGACAGGTTTTGTCATGGAAAAAAAATGCATGGAATTTCAGAAAATTGATTAGGTTCTGCTGCATTTTTATTGGGGTTTTTTCAGACCATCATGAGCCTGACACTGGTATTGGAACACCAGATGGAATATGTTTTATCCAGGTGGTTAGAAGAGTCTTTGAGGATTCTGGAAATACCTTCAGACCAACTCTTATGTTGTTAAAAGACCTCCTAGATTTTTCAGATCCCTGGGTATTTTTTCTTTCTGAACACTGGTTCTTACCTCTGTGACTTAGATGTGAAACTGGGGTTCAATCTAATGAGAAATCTTTCTGCACAAATTAGAAAACATAAAAGAATTGTGAGGGAAAAAATAATTACATGGCTTTTGCTTTGTTGACTTGTTTTATTTTAGCTAAGTTTGACCCACCAACGATTCTGAAGGTTCAAGCGGTGCCTAAAAGGTACAAATGCCTAAATCTGAGGTGGAGCTTATCTGAGCACCAGGCCTGGATGCAGGACTCCAGTATGAACCTGAACATCCGACTTAAGACTGCTGACAGAAGTCAGTGGAGTGAACAACCAGTGAGTAAAATTAATTATATATACAATATAAACAAAAAATTTGGTTGACTAACATTTGATACAGTAGACACAAGGAATCATACAGTAGTTTAACCTGCTTCATAATGTGCCTGTCTGGAGTCAAATCTGTATGGTTTGCATGTTGTGTGACATATGATAGATCTCTGTGAGCTTGGTTAAACCAACCAGACCTGTGGACCAGTGTGATCTCCTCCATGGCACTCAGTATTTCGCCCAGATTAGAGTCCGCTACAAGCAGAGCCCCTGGAGTGAATGGAGCAGCAGCCAGTCTGGAGTCACATTGGAGAGAGGTAGGGCTCAGATCAATTCAGAGGGACACAATCAGTCACTCTTACATTTTCCAATCTATTGCCTTTCTTCCACTTCCTGGTCTTTTCAATATATGCTAATGTCAAGTTCTACATCTCGCATTGCTTTGCTTTATAGCACAGGCTGAATTGATGCATTGAGTTCTGCTGCACACTGGCAGTCAATCCATAGACCTGTCTTGTATAGAAAAGTTCTATTTTTTAAAGAATGAGAAGAGTGCAGGCTTTTGACAAGCCGCTAAACTGACAGCTATCTCTTTCTTTTCAGCTCCCACTGGACGCCTAGATTCGTGGATGAAGGTATCAGGGGATAACATACACAAACAACTCCACGTACACTTGTTTTGGAAGGTAGGCACATCACACATGTTGCTTGACACCTGTTACAAACTGATGTGTTTTCTGTTGTAGCTCTGGTTGAGTGTGTGAGGTCTGCCTTTAAAATATCTTCTCACTCTTTTCCTTTAGCCATCAAAACAATTTCGTGCCAACGGCCAAAATGTGTCATACATTGTCTCTGTGCAAAAACTGCCAGGTGAAAAGGGAAAAGTGTGCTCTACAATGAGGAATCACTGTACTTTCCAGCTTCCCACGAGAGCAAAAAAAGTGTATCTGAGTGCTGTAAATGCAGCAGGCAAATCCTCCCCCACTGAAATTCGGATTTTCTTACCTGAAGGTAAAACTGAAATTAAACCTGCTTAAACTGGTTAAGAAAATGGCTCAGGTATGATACAGATTAACACATTTATTTTCCCCACAACTTGTACGTTGTGTTTTGTCTCTGTAGCTCGTACAGCGGTGTCAGACGTCACAGTCACTCCACATGATGACAGATCCCTACTGGTCCAGTGGAGAAGCCTGATTTCTTCCGGTCTCACTGGTTTTGTGGTGGAATGGAGACCTTTGTTAAAAACAGACCTCTCTCTCACTCAGTTTGAAATAACTGACAGAGACCAGACAAGCCTTCTTATAACAGGTATGTTTAATAGTATTTGTATTGCAATTTTTAAAATCCAAGTTCTTCATATTTTACTCACCTTTTATTTGGATTTCCTAATCTGGTGTTCATCCTTTGCTGCTAGAATTCACTCTTGTGCAAGATCTTCTTTTTCCTGTGCACGACCTGCCTGTACAGACTTTTAGAAGCTTATGGGCACTGATACACTCTAACCTCCTCACTCTCATCAATAGGCAGCTTTGAGCCCTACAAGCCCTATGGGATCTCTGTGTATCCTAGGTTTAAGGATGGGATAGGCCTTCCTCAGACTGTTAATGCCTACTCGAGACAAAAGGGTAAGTCACCAAAGACACAAAGAGGATCACACAAAGAGCAGGCAGAGGCGTGAGAGTGCAGCCTTAACTTTAAAGAAGCGAGTTTGCCAAATGAGTAAAAAATAATAAACTGTGCAATCTATCAGAAACAGCTGATACATGATGGAGTAATGCCCTCTTGTGGATAGACATGGATACTTGTTTTTGCTGGCCTGAAATCATGTCATGTCATGTCAAGTCAGTTTTATTTAGTCCAGTATAACAAATGACAAATTTGCCTCAGTGGGCTTTCCAATCTGTACCCCCTCAATTTGTGAGCATAGTAATATTTCACTCATAATGATAATTATTTTTAAAGCTCCAGACATGGTTCCAAAATTAAGAATGGAAAAGATCTGGCAGTCACGTGTTGAGCTTGTCTGGGATGAAATACCGTTAGACCAAAGGAACGGGATCATCCAGAACTACAAAGTCTTCTACTGGAATGAGAAGGCACGCATTAATGGTGGGTCTAAACCCTTAATTCCACTGTTCTAAAACGTTTTTTATGTACTTGATGCTAACTGATGCGTGACTTTTCCCTCAGTTGTGAATGCTGACCCAGAAGAGAGGAGGGTAGTCCTGAAAGATCTCAACACTTTGCATCTGTATGACGCGTTCCTGATGGTTAGCACGTTTGGTGGGAGCCTGAATGGGTCAACAATTCATTTCAAAATCGAGCCCTTCGGTTGGTATCATCATTTGGCAGTGGCTTTCTTCAAACATGACAGAGAGATCAAGAGGGGCGTGTATTCCAACAGCCGATGTTTCAATCAGAATATGTTTTTCTCTCTTTTCAGATGTGCTTGCGCTTGTGATGATTGTAATTGTGTCTGGTGTTGGACTGTCATTGTTGCTTATCTTCATAGTCATGACGTGTTTCTCCTACCACAAAAGGTGAGATCATTGCCACACTGTCTTAAGCTGTAAAGCTTTGAACTATAAGTAATTTGTTCTCAAAACTGTTGTACTTTCTCTTGTAGGCTGAAGGGGCGTTTCTGGCCAGTTGTTCCAGATCCAGCTAATAGCAGCATCAGGAGATGGACATCAGAATCATCACAGGTGCAGAAAATGAACCTGTGCAAGATAACATGCTTTTATGCAATAGCCCCCTTTAGATTAAAGCTGCAAAAATCAATATTGTTATTTTAACATTGGATCAACTGACTACATGTAATGTGAAAGGGATCTCTCAAAGAGGTGAACCATAGAGAATAATCACCAACTCTGCTGTTCCCCTTCACTCTACAGGACGTTTTAACATGTTTTAGCAACTTTACTGTGTTGGTACAGTCTCAGTGCTCCCCTCAATCTAATTTCCAGCCACAGCAGGCAACTGTTTTCAGCAAAGACACTATGATAAATCTTCTGTACACCACCTGCCCAGCATCAGACAGATATTGCCCTTTTATTTGGAAACAGCTAAAAGAAGATGGAATATTACACCTTACATATTGGATTCACGTCACCAGGTGGCCAGAAACACGACTCCAAATGAATGATAATGTTGTCTGCAGGAAACAAGCAACTGTTTGCTAATACATTCGCCATAGATTTATTTGTCAGTGTAGTTCTGAAAGCTTGTTCCACTGCCCCAAAGTGGTGAAAAAAAACATATATTCATGAAAATGCCAAGTGATAAACTAGACAAAGTACAGGCCTAGACTTTGTCATTTACTAATTAAAGATATTGATAACTAATGCATTTTCCTTTTGCAGGATACTCATCTTACCTCGAACAGTGAGGAGCCCAATCCAATATACCTGTCCCATCTGAGCTTCCTGGACATCCCTGTGAAACTAAGTAAAGAGGACGATGACCTATGGTTAAACTGTACAGAGGACACCAGTGACTTGGGAGATTCCATTTGTGGTTCGCCATTCATCCCTGGCTACTCTGGTTCAAACAGCGACTCTGTTCCTTATGCTACTGTAATCTTCTCTGGTCCGTACAACAGCCCCACACCTAAAGCGTCTCATGTCTACCTGCGTTCTGAATCCACACAGCCCCTCTTGGAAACTGAAGAATCCTTCAGTCCAAAATGCTACCAGAATGTGGCAGTTGATGGGATGCCACCAGAGCAATGTTTCTTTGGGCCGTGCCATGATTGTGTACCTGAAGAAGCGGCAGACCCAAACATTCTGTGGGACGACTTTCCTTTTCTACGAGCATTAGCAATGAATGATATTCAAAATGAATAAAAGCACTTCGCTGATTATAAACAGTTTGCAAGATGTTCATGTAGATCTGAGTTTGTGTAATGTGCAGATGGCGATACATTGATCCAGCATAGCACACTGCTGTAAATGCATGCTAGATTCTATCCTAAATCAATCATATGTAATGATTATGATGGCCATGCTTTGTCTGTACTACACTTTCTAGATATGTCACCTTATTAGAAAATACACTTTTTTAAACGTAAGAGATATATTGTTGAAATGATATTGTTGTGGGTTATGTGTGTACTTTTATACTTATTTTTTATGTTAAGGAACACAGTTAAAACAGTACTGATTAAAAACGTTTTACTCTATACCACTATACCTCTGCTCTGTATTTGTTATTCACCTTCCATGCTGGACAGAAAAGTTGTTCTCTGTAGCTAATGGATGTGATTTAAAATGGAAGCAGCCAGCAATTTCCTGTGAAAACAGACAACATAAGTAAAATCACTCCACAAAGAAGCTTGGGGTGATTTCAGGTAAAGTGGGACACTTTTTGGCAAATGGTTTTTAGACCATATCAGTCTAACTAAACAGTAATGTTTGTGTGTTTGTTTCATTTAAATAGATCCTCATTAACCACAACAACAGTGAGAATCAATTGTATTTAGGCTATTCAAAAAGTTAACATAAACACCATCCTGACATGTTCTTTTGATAAAGGTTAACTCTTAGATAGGGACACTGGTGTAGGTAAAATGGGACACTTCATTTTATGACTATTTACTCAAATTTCAGCATAACTCAAATTGCTTAATACATATTAGTCTTATGACATGATGGAAATAGATATTTAACTGTGAAAAGTTTTTCTAATTAATTTAATTTGTGTTAGTATTAACTATAAATGAGTGGTTTGATTCATTGATTTATTGCTGACTTGTTTTTACTAAAAACACATCCCGCTCAACCTGAAACCCCATTGTCCCTATAATAACATAATCCACTCTTCACAAAAAGTATATATTATTATTTAGCAAACTATACTGCTAAAACAAAGCAGTAGTGGAATAAAGACTCCTAATCTCGGATTACTGTTTTTTTTTCACGACAGAAACCGAAATGAATCTGCACTTATTTGTCATATCGATGTGTTCTGTGTTTGTTAGCATAGTCTAGAAAAATACTCCCCCATCCTCCCTCAGCTAGTTTGGTCTAGTCAAAAATGGCGAGCCTCATGTAGGGGTCGAGTGAGATTACCTGTCCCGTTGTCATCCCTTTTAGGACGTGTATTTTCTCCCTCGTCAGCTGTCCCGACAACCATGTTCGCAAACATAGCTCTGCGAACTGTTCTGAAATCGTCGTCGGCTGGTGTTTTGCGAGAAAGCGGCGCTCTGTGCTCTGCTCTTGCAGCTAAACCCTGGACATGCAGCTCGGCTTTATTAACGGGGCCGAGAGTCGGCTGCGGTAAGTGTACGCGACAGGAAGAACCCGAGGAAGCTGACCAGATAGGTTGAGAAAATAGCCAGCTAGCACATTTCATTATAACTGGCCGCTTACAGTGCTCAAAAACCGCCCGTCTGTCAACACCTAGCTAGAGCGATATTAGTTAGCTAACACCAACAGCAGTGGGCACTGTTGACAGAGAGCTGCACAATGGTGCAAATGAGCATCACAGTATGCCAGACAGCATACTAGCTAACACGTTTATGGCAAACTTAATAATGTATGAATTTCATTGAGGCACATTCAACAATTGTGGGCTTCCTTATCCAGAAAGCCAATTTTCAGTCTTGACCCAGCTTGAATTTATCATCTTGGTAAACTGAAAATGTAACAACAAACACAGCCATCGATTTTGAGACAGAACTCAGACATCATTATGACATTAGAATGAATAAGAATATGGGCTGCATCGTGCCCCTAAAAGCTGCATTGCTCAAAAACAAATAAAACGCCTTTAGCTATGTGATATATATAATAGAAAAACTAAAAACGAGCAATCTCTAAAATCAGTCAACGTTTCAGACTCAGACTGCACTGAAAGCCACATACTGAGAATTACGTAAGAGTATTGTTGAAATTATATTATTGTGGGCTATGTGTGAACTTTCTCAAAATAACATATTTTTATGCTAAGGGGACAGTATTTTCGAATAAAAAAAATATATATAACTATAAAACTATACCTCTGCTCTGTATTTGGTACCTACCATGCTGGACAAAAAAAGTCATTGTCACACATAGCTAATGGATGTGATTTTTAAAAAAGCCTACAATTTCCAGTGAAAACAGACAACATAAGTGAAATCCCTCCACAAAGCAGCTTGGGGTGATTTCAGGTAAAGTGGGACACTAACCAACAGGCTTATTAGAGGGATATGCAGCTGCTAGCTGATTTGTAATTTCAAACTTGTTTGTGTGTATGTCTGTCTGCCTGCCCAACCTGATGCACCACTTCGCTTCATCAAGAGCAACTATGCTTTCACTGTCCACCTCAAGTACTACTAGAGTGTGATAACTTGTTTTCACACCGTTGCATCCTGTTTTCAGTCACAGTTGTACCAAACCTTCATGAACAGGCCTGCCTAGGAACAGGTTGACTTCTTCTTGCAGACCATTTCTCTACTGAGTTTTCTTGCTACTAACTTCACGTAATGTTTACTGCCAAGAAAAGTTAACACTTAGTGTAAATAGCTGTTATGTGTGGAGAGGTCTGAGACACCAGAACAGCTGCAGCGGACCATCATTGTTAGCTGTAAATGTGTCTGGATTTTTGGCGGAGGAAGGTAGCACCAGTGTTATGATTGCATCGATATTAAAAACCACTATCCTCTCATCATCTGATATATGCGTAGTTGTGTTTTTATCTGGGGTGTGGGGCAGCCATGTTATATTACAGATTATCTAGTTGCATCATCATCCTGTAACCTTCTTCTCACGGGAACACAGAATAGAAATGTTTCAGCAATGGAGACAGCATCTCATCCATGCTAAGTGGCATGGTGCAAATCATTTATTGGGTTGGGTTTGGTCACTAGCAGAAAGTTTTCTAAACATGCGGGAAGTGAAAATCACGCAGTCCTTACTTCTGATTCAAATGAAGTGAGGTTTCTGTTCAGAGAAAGTTGGCCTCATCAACAAAAGACTTTTTGTCTCCCTTGTCATGTTGCTCTCTGCCATAAAGTAATCCCTAACTTGTAGGTTTAATACACACTTTAGATGTGTGAATGTTACGATCATTTTTCAAGAAAGAGTACAACCATCATAATAATTTAGAACAGCTCTATTCCTACTAACAATTATGTAAAATTTAGGATAGCTTCAAATTCTTTGAGGATGTTGGATTGTGTGTCAGAGGATGTAAAATCTAAAAGGGCATTATCAGCCTGTATCGTCTTGATCCTGTAATTGCCTTTTTATTTGCCAATCTTCCTGGCTGCTAATTAATGGAAAACACTCATTGGACTCATTAAGAAGATGGCAGTCAGCATCATTATGGATTCATCTGTTGTTCAGGGACCAACTGTTGAGCCACTTCTGAGCCCGGCATCCTTTTGCCTAAGTTGTTTGTCTTTTCCTTCATTTTGTCCACTCACTGCATATGTATCTTTTCTTCCCGTTTCTCTCTCTCCTCAGTTGCAGGAGGCTTTGCTGTTGCACCACCAGTGAGACGTTATGCTCGGGGTGCAAAGAAAAAGAGAACGGGTATGTCACAAGGCTGCACTGTCACCAAATCATGTTTTGACATTTTCGAAATGTTCACTTTTCATCTAAACCTTTATGGTTTCTATCAGGCATTGAGAGCCAGCTCAGTGACCTTCCTCCAACAATGCTGAAGATGGATTATACAGCTGTACCCCTCGCTCAAACGTAAACACACATGTGTACTGTACCTTACCTGAAATGAGTCAATATAAAATATATAGTCAATATTCATTATAAAATCTCCATATCATATATTTGAGATTAAATCACCTACTCGTCCAACACTAGTGTGTTTTGTGTTAATAGGACCGATGATCTTGTCAAAAGACTTCTTTCGCTGGAGTTAGCGAGTCATGTGAGTTCTCATGTCCCCTCAGATCGACCTTGTGACGCATTACTTCCAATATTTTTGATGACAATGGCGTTTCTTGAAACGTGCGCTGATGTGACGCTTTCAGAAACGTGGAGGCGAAAACAGGCAGTTTAATACTCTGTGTTTGTTGTCTTCAGGGTGAAAAGCTACAGCTGAAAAAGGAGCAACTGATTGCGAAGGTCCAGAGGGACAAGAATGACCGCAGCTCAGTGGAAGTCCAGGGTAGGTTACTTTCCTTCGATGTCGCGCATAGTGTTTTCACTGAAACGCAAACATAGGATATAGTGTATTTTAATGTTGGTTCAGTCCCCCTTTGTAATGTCTTTTCCTTCAGTGGCTACTTTGACTGCGCAGATCCGAAACTATCAGGAGCACTTGCAAAAACATCACAAGGTGAGTGAAGGAGTAGAGTCAGCATCACTTCAGGGTCACATGTCCCCCTTGCAAGCTCCACGGGAAGACTGCGGACAGGTTTTATTAAAAAAAAAACTTAGATGAGGTGTCATATCACAGGGCAGTTGACGTGTACCTTTTAGAACTTTCATGTATGAATATATTTCCTCTCTGGTATAAGGCATGCGTGTTCTACAGGATATCCTGTGCACTCGCCCACATTCAATAAGAACATGCATAGCATAGTCATTGTTGTACATTTCCATGTTACATCATGCATTGAGCAGTTTTGTAGAAATTGACCCAGATAATGAAGAGGTTGCAGCTGCTGAAGTGTTTATCTGTTGCGTTTGTGAATAAGCATCTCTTCCTAACCTGATTAGTGTGTAAACTGGGTTTCGTTTTGTGTCCTCGTTTCCTCCAATTCGAGCCTGTTTGAATCACGTTTGTAGTCCAACCCCATTCTTTATGTTTTATTACATCCCAGGACAAAGCTAACAAGAGGCGGATGCTCATGGCTATTGACCGTAGGAAAAAGATTTTGAAACGCCTTCGGTTGGTTCGCTATGATGCCTTTGAGAAAGTGTGCGAGCAGCTTGGCATCACCTACACCTTCCCACCAGAGTACTACAGACGGGTCACTCGCCGCTGGCTAGCCAAGAAGGCCTTCTGCAATAAGGTAGCAAACAAATGAGCTCATTATTCTCTGTACATCTATATTTTCTATGCATTATAATGTATACCGTTTTTTCATTGGCAGTGTATATTAATGGTGTCAATTGAAGATTTTATATATATATATATAAAGACCTTAAATCTTTTAAACTTTCATTTCATGCTAGTGAAGCAATAGTGCATACTGCATCTGACACTGACACTTGGTCATGTGTGTCTCTTCACAGGTCTTCAAGGAAGTGCAGAAGCAGAAAGCGGAGGAGAAGCTGAAGATGCAGCAACGTTTAGCCCCCACAGACACTGAGGCAGCCGTGACAGAAGCTGTAAAGACCCAATAAAAGAAAATAAAACGAATATAACAGCAATTTATTCTAAATGCATATTTACTTTTACACCTTCAGATGTGATTATGTTGCATGTAGGTAAACACCTCCCTTTTTTATGTGTTGCCATAATACAATATTATTTGCTTTTCCTTTGAAGTAGATTTTTGACTTATTTTTTTTACTTTCAAGTCAGAATGTAATGGTTATAAAATGTCCCAGAAAGTTGTATCCAATTGTACTTTGGACACTTTGCACTGAAATATGTATATGCCTATCAATTAGATGAGTTTAAAAATACAATACAAGTGAGGCAGACATTAATCTCACTTGTGCAAACTATTAACTGAAGTAGGGAGCTCAGATGACCACATAATTAGAAGAGATTTGGCAGTTTGACAACACAAAATAGCCAAACTGCTGAGTGTTCCACTGTGGGCTGCAACTTAAATGTCTCAATTGATTCTAATGATAGAAAATTACTGCTGCATTGCTCTCTGTGGGTTGAACGTGTCCAGTATATTGCACCTGTGGCCACGATGTCAGCTGGTATTTTTCCATCAGCTGTGAAAGGTAACATTCCTGTTTGATCATTTATCAAATTAAGAAAACATTTAGTTGGATAGATTTCGTCGAACCTTGTGCACAATTTGTGATAACACTCAGTATCTTAGAGTGGCGGTATGACAACATGATTCGCAGTTTTTTGAGCACTAATTGGCTTGAGGTCAGGCGTTTGTGCAGACAAGGCTTTTAAATAGCCACGAGTTAGAAACATTAACACCTGCACAAAATGATAAATCCACCACAATATTGCTGCAATACATAATACATTTGAGAAGCTTCTAATGCTATGTTTGTGTTTACTCTCCAGAAAGGTGTTGATGAAACTGGTAATATTTTAGGCTGTACAGGTGAGCTTACTGCATCATAGTGCAATGTGTCTCTAATTTTGTCCACATACCAAACTACGGCTCCAGTAATTAACCATGCAGTCACCTTCTAAGTTCATATCCAGTATGCTGGATTTATCTGGAGTTATCTGTCACTACTTTCTGACTGCACTGCATGTGTAGGAGGAGTGTATTACAGGGACATCTATATGATTCCCTCAGTGGTTTTAGTCAATCAGAAAATAGGTTTCTGCAGCAGCATGTAGTTTTGTACTGGTTCAGATAGAAGTAAATTCCTCACTTCTTGTACAAACTGCAGTGGTGACGTAGCCATGTTGGTTAGTTAAAACCTCAAGCTGTATGACAAAAGGGACGTGATGCATTTGTGGGTGAAAGCATGGTGTAAAAGATTCTGACAAACTGCGCCACTTCTCTGAACTGTGCTGATCTAATGTCAGATTGTAAAACCATGTAAGCCTCCTAACAGAGACGTGTGCCAGTGATCTGTAGCTGTTTGTGATTAAAGCCTCTATGAGCCTAAAACCAAAGTAGCAGTTCTCGTTAATGCTCTGAGTTTGTCAGCGAATCACCACAGATCTTTGTCATCCTCAGAAGCAGCAGTTTGTTGGCAAACCAGCATTTCACAGCTCAAGCTCGTCACAGTTTCCTGTGTGGTGTGCAGCTTGTCAGTTTGATCGGGAGGTTTGCATACTGACAGACTCTTCTGGTAAGTGACACCTTATTTTCCTCTCACAGTAGATTAACTCAACAATTTTCTATTAATTTAGTTAAAGTGACATTGCTCATAAACTGTATTTGCAAATCATTTAAATGTTGTACTTTTTAAAAGTTTTGCATTCGCAAGACTATTTGAAACAAGGTAACAAAGACCGTCACATGTTCTTTTGTACTTTTCAGGTTAAGTAATACTTTCATATTCATTTTTAAAGCTTTTTGTATGTAGTACTTTACATACATAGCTCATAGTATGACATACATATATCTACAAACACATTTACCTGTGTCTGTGTCACAATAACATTATTTTATATACCAGTATTATGATCTAGAACTGTCCTATGTAACTACAGACAAATTCCATAAAGATGCGATCTATTGCATTCTTTAAATATTTACAATTTCAAGTTTCAAGTACCAAAACTGTGTTGTGTTGAGAAGAATTTTCTTAAACTATGGGTATATATCTGATTAGGAACCACGCAAAACAATAATCAATTATTTAGTGTGTAAATCACAAAAGCTCTTGAAGCCTGCAAACTAGCCTCATTCTGTATTAAGGAAGAAGTCCATGGAAAATGTGTTGATACACTACAAGCTTTGCAAGGTGGCTCATGAATGCTGATTGAGATGTAACACATGATTTTTGTTTTAGAGTTCCAATTGAGCGAGCAAGAATATATTTATATATGGCAATTATTCCTACTTAGGAAATGAATAGTATCACATATAAGTACACATGACACAATGTGAAAACAACTGTGGCACATGGAAAAAATGATTTAGGTCATTTGTCCCACAGCTTTTCCACTTGCAACAAACAAACAGCATGCTTTCTCTATTCCAGTGCTAATAGCTAAATGTGTTCTTAACCAGGCAGCTCAATCAAACCCAACGAGCAAATCTGGTAATCCAAAATGTCAAACCCAGTGGTCACCCATCAACCAGGTGCAGGCGGCTATGGGACAAATGTCCAAACAGGAGAGTGGAGTACCGGCCTGTGCTCCTGCTGCAGTGACTTGTTCATCTGTGAGTACCACTGAAGATGCTTAAATGGAATATAATCATGTTTTTGTCCATACACCATGCCTTTTCTTTTTCAAAAATTCTAAATGAAATACACTTCTGTTGTGTGCAGGTGCTCTCGGTTGCTTCTGTCCAATTGCATTGAGCTGCTACACAGCAAATAAGTATGGGGAAAACTGCTGCTTGGGTTGTTTGCCAGGAGGCTTAACAGCAGTTAGGACTCATATGAGACTGACTTATGGTATTCAGGTAAGTTACTCATATAATTATTGTGTATTCCAAACACTTTAGAACACCCTTCTTTGTGTTTTGGGTGATGCTGTAAGTTGATACAGGAAGACTGACATTTTTTCAGTAACTTGGCTCTTATGAAAGACAGAAATTTCACGAACATAGGAAATGTTGGGTGTTCCCTGTAATTGAGAAATCTGAACTGCAGCAAGTTTCCTCATAGAGGGTTAGTGTTCCATGTTGTGATTTTGTTGCAATATTTTAACCACAGGGAACAATAATCAATGACGCCTTGATGACCTTTTGCTGCGGACTTTGTGAGACGTGCAGGATGGCGCGAGAAATCCGCATCAGGAATGGAGACATTTCACCATAACAAGACATAAATGATTCTGGCCATTACAGTATTTTCTCTTTGTTGATGTCCAGCTATTGTGGAAGTAATTTTTTTATTCCTGTAGCAGGCCTGGATTTTATGCAAACAGCAAAGAAGCAGCAGCTAATAAATTATGCAAGTCAGTGTATCAAATGTAATTTTATCTTTGTAACAGTATAACAAAGTACAAGTACTGATATGCATTACTGTAAATAAATTGCATTATGTAATCACTCACAACATTATTAATTACATTTAAACATTACCCATTTTGTACAACATTGTCAATAAAAATGTAATTGTTAAATGTTATTTCATTTACCTTTACCTCTACTTCTAACAAAAAAAAAAGTGTCCTATGTGGATTATTTAGGTAAATATATCCCCTTTCTTACACCAGTTATCCCAACCTTTTTCTCTTCATGTCTTAGCGTGGACATCAGTTGTGATTATTTCAAACAAATAATTTCCTTCCTTCCTTCCTTTTCTTTCACATTAGAAGGCTTTTTAGAGGCTTCTAAAGGTGAAAGTATTCAGTATTTCACAAGAACGGAAGCAAAACTAACCACTAACAGTGGTGCAGGGTTTGTCTGGACGTGATGAAAACACAAAGCATAAATTAATTGTATTTGTATTTTTTAAATTTTTTAATTTAAGTCTCATTTAGAACATTGGGATTTAATTGTATGTGCACTCTATTGCACAAAGTCAAGTTTCACACCGCCTAAACCCTCCCCTTCCCTGTACGTCATACCGCACATCGCTCTGATTGGCTGTTAGCTTCGTGGCCTGGCAACCAGAAGAGGCTTTACTAAACAGCCATACCCCCCGTCGGCAAGCATTCGAGCTAGCTACAATCGCTAGCTTCACTACGTTTTTCTGGAGAGATTCAACCACCCAAGAACCATCATGTCTTCAAGAACTCTGCCTCTGCTATTCATCAACCTCGGCGGAGAAATGCTGTACATCCTGGACCAGCGGCTTCGAGCTCAGAATATCCCTGCTGACAAAGCTAAGAAAGGTAGCTAGCGTTGCACTATCCAGATAACACAAATGGTCACCCTGCAGTGAAACGTTAACGAAAACCACGTTTATTTCGGTCTGTTTACTGGTTGGTGAATTGATTATAAGTTTCAATGATTCATAAAAAGTCCATATTAAGACAAAAGAAGAGTTATCATTCGTGAGTCAACTGGTTGTTTTTTGTTAATCCACATATTTTGATAAAATCATAACCCACATAGACAATAGTTTATGTTGCATGGGAGCCCAGAGCAAATTTCAATTCTTAGTTCCCAGTGCTCCATAAAGGGCACTTTCACAAAATAATATCAGATGACGCATAGTCACATGCAACGTTATTCACACACATACAGTATGTACATACAGGTCATTAGGAATTTTTGCATACAAGTCTGGAGATGTCGTTCAACATTCTGGTTTTCAGAACATGATTTCATGTGTCTATCTCCTTTTAATTCATAAAGTTTCCACAATAGCTGGCTGGATAGAGGATGACAGAAGGAGAGGTATTATTACAGAGCTTTTGATATAATCATGCATTAGTAGTTCTTTGCTCTGCTTTGGCATAGACTGAAGCAACACTCTGAATAAACAATAGAGAAACAACAAATGAGACCTCATATGCACATATGTCTCTGCACCCAGGTACATTATTGTTTATTAGGGCCTTCATCGTATAGTTACATTAACAATGAAGGGAGTTGTTTTAGAGACCGTGATCGATGTCTGCGAATTCTGTGAAAAAGTTCAAGTTACCTGATAGGTTTGACTTCATTTCTGCCAATTGCTACAGTGATTGATAGTAGTACTAGTAATCATAGGAAATTACAAAAAAAAAAATTCTCCTGCCTGCATTTTGCCCTATCAGGTAGGACATATGCTGATGGCTTTCCACGCTGCTGCTTTATTAGGGCCGTTGGGATAGGCTTTGGATGAAATGGTTTTGGCCGTTATATAGTGTAGAATGCTCATCTGCCTGCTTCTGAGCCTACGGTGTAGAAAGTACATTTGTTTAACCTCAATTAACTCTTTATGTTTTCTGTTGTACTGTTTGCCTGAATAGTTATGAATGACATCATCACCACCATGTTCAACAAAAAGTTCCTGGAAGAGCTTTTCAAGCCCCAGGAGCTTTACTCCAAAAAGGCCCTGCGGACTGTGTTCGACAGGCTGGCGCATGCCTCCATAATGAGACTCAATCAAGCTAGCATGGACAAGGTGAGTCATGTAGCTCTCCCGTACAGCTGTGCATACTGTGTTGTATCCTGCATGTGTTTAATTATTCTGGGTTTTTTTTTTTCTTCTAATGCATTTTACACAAAGTTTCCCCACACATTCTCTCAACTGTACAGGGATGCCAGTTTAAATCCTCTTCAGTGTAAAGACTAGATTAGTATTTTAGAGTCAAGAATGCTTCAGATCTACATTAGATACACCTACACCTCAATCAGTGCTTTATATTCATAAGTGTGCAAAGCTTGCTATTCATATCTTATACACTGTATGTGTCTCCCTCTGCTGTTTATTATACAACAAAAGCATTCATTTTATTTTGATGAACGAGTCGGTGAAGTCATGCATGTGTGTTCCTCTGCGCAGCTCTATGACTTGATGACCATGGCTTTCAAGTACCAGGTGCTTCTCTGTCCCCGACCTAAGGACATCCTCCTCGTCTCCTTCAACCACATGGATGCGATCAAAGACTTTGTGAAAGACGCTCCCAGCATTCTCAGCCAGGTTGATGAGACGTACCAACAGCTCATAGAGGTATGATCGACTTCACTCTCTTTGCATTTGTTATGGACAGGAGTGTGGGTGGTGACATTACTTGTGGTTTGTTGGGGTTTCCGGCAGTGTGCTGCAAGATCTGTGAGTTTTTTGGTTGTGGGTGAACTAGGTCTAATTTTAAAAAGCGGTAGAATGCAAGCAGGCCTCCAAACTTGGCTAAGTACACCAAGAACAACAAAGAAGAAAGGGAAACAAATATTGTTGTTGTTGTTAGGTTAGTCATACATACCAGCTGTGGAGTATAGAAATTATTTTACACTCTCTTTACTGGTGATACATAGTGAGTTATTGGTTTTCTTCAAAAAGGATTAAAAAAAACTGCCATGGAGTACAACTTATATGGCCAAGAAGAGGAAACACATGTCAGTGTCAGAAGTGTCATATTCTTATGACCAAAGGTCGTATGAAGGTCAACTTATCATAGATACAACTAATACATAGATACAGAAATAACTTATAAGTTGACCTTCATACTACCTTTAGAATATTTAAGATTATTTATTCTGTAGTTATAGTATTTTCATTGCTGGTTTAATCTTCTTTTTTTAATTTTCTTTTTTTTTAGATGTATACACCCTTGTCTAGTGGGGACTTCCAGCTGATCAGACAAACTCTCCTTATCTTCTTCCAAGACATGCATATAAGAGTAAGTCCATTATTTTTGGCAAATGTGAACAAGAATGGGAGAGAATTCACTGGATAATAGCCAGTCTCTCTTGTTTTCTATGCCAGGTGTCTATTTTCCTCAAGGACAAAGTGCAGAATTCTAATGGCCGCTTCGTGCTTCCCACCAGCGGTCCAGTGCCTTATGGAACGCAAGTCCCTGGCTTGATAAGGTACCACAATATACTGCTGCTTTCACTCAGACCCAAACAATTGTCCCTCTAAAGAATGATGAAGATGAGGCTGAGGTCACACAAATGGCTTGGACAGTAAAATTTACTTTTGGTCCTTTCGATGATCTTTAACGTTTTCCCGTTTGTCTTTCGTATGTTTTCTGATCTTTCCCAGACACTGTAATCTTACGTTAAGTAGGCCTATCTGCAGCTAATTGCATTACAGAGGTTTTGTTGAACAAGCATTTACATTCTAATTTTAGATGTGCTGTATGTTTAGCTTACTTAAGGATTGTATGTGCACAGCAAAACATTTAATACACTGAAGAAACAAACTCACATATAGATCATCTGAGCTTCAACAGTATTGAAGTATTTAAGATAACATAGGTCTTAGGGGTTCCACTTAAGGGAATTACTTTAATCACAGAAATTCAAAGACATTGGTGTGCATAGAAAAGGTACTGAAAGCATGCTTGTCCATAGTATTTTGTGTTTTGGTAATTCCAGGATGTTTAGCTGTACTGGTGAAGAGGTGACCAGGCTGCAGTTCAGTAGTGGGGGAAACTACACCGCCGCTCTCCGAGAGGGATCCTTCGAGATATTTGGAGACAGGGTCACCAAACTAGGCACAAACATGTAAGTATAAAAGATGAACATGAACATGACTTGGTGGTGCTGTATTTATGCAGTGGCGCTGGACTGATAATGATTTTCTGTTATCCAGGTCATGAGCTATCTAGAAACTAATGGCAACTTTATGGGGTAGTCTTGATGACTTTCGACCAGTCTGTAAAAAAATCTAAAGTCTATTGGATGAGTAGACAGATTTTTACAAGATTAAACCAAACAGCCCATTAGCTTTTGATTTAGTAATCTTAATCCATGCCATGGTCTATGCAAAAATCCCAATACTGTAAATAAAGCATTTGCAATATCATCTTTGGCATTATGTTGCATGGTCATGAATGTTCATTCTCTCTTTTTCACCTCTTCATTTAGGTACAGTGTAAGCCGCCCAGTGGAGACCCACATGTCTGGAACGTCAAAAAATTCTGCTCAGCACACTAAGGTGAAACGGCTTCACTGTGTATTTATTAATACACAAAACGATCACAAACTTCATGCACACAACTAACATTTTTAAGAGTCGTTCTGACATGTTTTAACTTTTTGCGGTGTCCACAGTACAAACAATGCACAAGTATTTGATGATGTGACTCCAGAATCCACTTCCTGGTGCGTCATCATCAGTATCAGGATGTTGTAAACAACAGGTACAACACGAATATACTGAAGTAAACAAGCAATTGTGTGTCAACAGGTCAACACTGCTCCCAACCCTCTGGCCAAAGAGGAGCTGAATCTTTTGGCGAAGTTAATGGGGGGGTTAGAAGTTCAGAAACCAGGAAATGCAGACAGCGGCTTCCGAGTCAACCTCTTTGCCACCGATGAGGAAGAAGAGTGAGTCCCCTTACTTGTTTGGGTACTGTCAACGTGTTGCATGGCACTTGATCACATGAAACTGCTACTTTTAATTGTGATTACTCAAAAGTAACATTGTGACTCTCCATTATTACAGAGAGGCATTAATATCAAGACCAGATGAGCTTTCATATGGAGTCATAAACATTCAAGCAACAAAGGTAATACATCTAGCTTAATTATCTGTCCTCACACAGTGTTTCTTTCAGTAGGAAAGAATTGGATGTCAAGTATCTGTGTAATGAAACTCTAGTCTTTACTGCATATTTAGTGACAAAAACTAGGCTAGTGCAGACTACAAGACTTTGAATATGTCAAAACAAAAACAAAGAATACCTTTTTTTGTCCCTGACTGTCATGTCTACGTTAGGCAAAGCAATATTATTTGTATAGCACATTTCATACACCAGGCCAATTCAATGTGTTTCACAGGGTATTAAAATATAGCAAGGTAAAGAGGTGTACAATATAAAAATGCAATAGATACAGGCAAGCGACACAAGAGAAACTAGATTTAAAAGTAGACAACTGTAGTTTCAAATATGTACGAATAAAAGAACACAGAATATATTCCCACATATAGATGCATAATTCAATTAGAAAAATAAAGTTGCACAAACTACCCAACTGATCTCAGACAAGGTGTATCGATTACCGCATCAGTCTAGTTAGAAAGATCTGGGACAGGAGCAAATGATCGCGATCATTGCTGAAAACACGCAAGAAGTCTTGTAGTCTGCACTGGCCCGACCTGTAACATCTAACAACATCTTTTGATAAGAAACCCTCATGATTGCACTCTGGGCCAAATTTTACTTATCTCAATGATAGGCTTATGGTAATACCGTCAGTGATTTGAGGTGTGAGGATTTGCCAGTCTAACAGAATTTACTGTAAAGAGGTTCCTGCAAATGACCACTCTGGCACTTTGATTGGTGGATAACATTGTCTTTCAGGACCAGCAGGCCAATGCACAGCTGGCTAAGATCATGGGGGAGTTCACAGAGTCTGGGGATCAATCTCCCAGTGCCGGCAGCAAAGGAGACGACCTTCTGGCCATGATGGATGGCCTGTGACATGGACACCCTAACAGAAAATGCCCAGGGTGTGGGGCACAATGCATCGTCAACAGTCTGTTCTACAGTGGACCAACTGACTGTCTGGACCTGCAAATACACTGCAGCAACCTCACGTGCAGCCACAAAACCATCTTCTTTGGGTGCTCTTAAAATGCAGATGAGCAGGTGTTTCCATTGGTTGTCAAATGGCCAACTACAAACTGCAAATTTGCATAGTTAACTAAGAATGTGGTGAGCGAAGCTTTAAGCTGCAATACACTTTAATAGTATGTTTGCTGTGAACTGAAAAGAGGCTTGAATCAGTGCATTGAACATGTCTATGTCGTAATAGAAAAGCATTTACTTGTATAAAGTCAAGATGTTGCATTTTTAAGTCTGACTGCACTGCTGTGCGCAAAATACACATTCCTTTACTTTCACACAATGTCATTTAACTTAAACGTTAATAATAAATCACAGTTTTAGATGATCAGATTTCAGCCTTATAGCCAATAATCCCATAGTTGTTTATGACACAGTTGGCAGAGAGAGTTTGTTAACTTCTGTATTCTAATGAACAAATGATTAAATGATGTAGTGGGGGAATCTGAGGAAACCCAAGTGCTCTTTCTAATTTGATTGAAATTCCCTCAAATCTTTATTTTGTTAAGAAATATGTAGATCTTGCATCACGCTGTGCTACCTTAAAACAGTATGAGGAGCAACTTGTATTTTTCACTACCCTGTGATGTCTCTGAATGTTGAGCTATGGTCCAGAAATGTGCTCATTGATGAGTATATCATTTTAATATAGAGTTCTACAAATATAAGTAATTGTCTAATATGTAAATATGTTTATTGCATATTTTATTTATTTGAATGTATCTTTCTGTATATAGTTAATTGCATATTTTTGCAGTTGTTAAATTGTTAAATGTGCAATGTAAGATTTTTATTAAATAGTTGGAAAAAAGTATGTTTGTAAAGATATTACTGTATTAACTGTAACATTGGCTTGTGTTGTGATGCAATAGTGTGTTAATAATGGCATGAACCTTGTAACAGCTCCTTGTAGTAGAAATGATCTAACAGTAGAGGGAGCTGTCTAACCTTTCCAAACAACATGTCCTGTATGTGGTCTATCCAAACTGACTACCACACATTGCTACAGCGCATTTTATCATGCGGTCATGCTGTCTTTTTTTTAAATGCACCAAAAGATGAAGGCCTATTCATCAATTCACTTGCCTTAGGAGAGTAGGATTCACTGAAGTGTAAAACAACAAATGTGTGATTGATATTTATTTATATTTACATAATTTACCCACCAAACCGGAACATTAAATGCAATATTTTCAAATGTAATCCACAATTAGATTCCTGTCCTCCAGCACAGACCTACAATCAGAATTGCTATAGCAACAGCTATCTGTACCCAAAATGTGTGTGTGCAGTCTGCCTGCAGACGGGTTAAAGTGAGATAGTCTCCACTCCACCAGTCAACCATACAGACACACAAACATGCTGCATACCATGCAGGTTAAACATGCTGAGACATTTCTCTGAATTGATCTGAGGGAGGAGGATTATGGTGAGGTCTTCTCAATAATCTTGGCAAAGGAGACACTATTTGCCCTGAGGATATACAACCTACCTGCAAAACAAACAGAAACCGGAGCTCATGCCATTCACCCTGCAAGGCTGCTCGCTGGAGTCATCCAACCTCAGTAGAAAACAATATTATATAATATTTCAGATTTTCATCTCCAAGATATTTCTACTTTAGTGGCATGTTCAAAAACAGACAAAAAGACATAAATGTGAATTTTAAGATGGTAAATAATAGTAACTTATTTCATAGAGATAACGTTTATAAAGTTCCTATACAGGAAAGACTTGCACTGCTTGTCCCATTAGGGCCACAAGTAATTTACAAACAAAACATGCTTTAAAGTTCAGTCAACCTTAGCTTCCCTTAATCCCTTAACATGCCAAAAGAGCCACCAAGCATGTTTCTCTCACAGACACTGCATTTTCAGTTATGATTCAGTTTCCTCTTTGAAGACTGTGGGCAGGACACTGTAAAGCCACAGGCTGACAAATGTTTCATGTGGCCGGGGGCATGTGCACTGCTGAGTCAAGGCAGGAAGACTAGTACAACTCAAATAAACCTCTACCATTTAACTTGCCCTCTATGTGTCTATCACACCTGCCCACTGGTTTGAAACTGGTAGCTGTGGGTGGAATTTAAGGTTAATTGGGGAGTCTATATTGGGAACATAGGTGGGCTTTACTAAATGTCACTGCCGTTCAAAGCTATGCTTGCTGAGTCAAGACTTTTCAGTGAGCTGAATTGGTAGTTATGTCTTAGCTATGATACCCTGCCTAATTGCAACCTCAGCACACTGGTAGCATCTCAAGCAGTCTCAAATATTGAAGATGTAAAGCAATATTGAAGATTGAATTATTTTATCAGATAACTGCTAACTGAACTCAATGATACACAGTTTCATTTGGGTTAATCTGAAAGAAGTGAAACTACACTGTAGAGCTTTATATTTGACAAAAACATCTCTATGTGCGCAGTTACATTCAAGTACCACACATTACTTTTGCTATTTAAACAGGTACTTTAATGGTTTGCCTGAAAAGAAAAGGCTATTTTCATGTGATTTAGGTGGAACTGAAGATTAAAAAATTAACTAAGATTTAATGTTATATTGCTATATACTATACTGCATATATATATATATAACTTATTCTGGTTGGATGATTATGAAAACTTGTTTTTTTAAATAGCTTTTTGCAGAGCTTAGGACACAAGAAGAAAAAGGTATGTTCTGTGACAAATGTTTTACCACTGCAATCGTATTTGTAATGTTTTAAAGTCTATGTGGGCTGGGCGTTCAGTTGCATGCCACAATAAATAACAAACAATGATATTTATGTCCACACTGACATTTGCAAGATGTATTGTTTCATAGCACTCGACATTTCTTTTTTTACGTTTCAAACTGTTCTCGTACAGACAACTATGACGTAATGTGTTTCATTTAGCAACTTTTAGTATGCAAATAATTTCATCATCAGTGTGCAACCATTTACTAGGAAAAAACAGACAATGCCCACGCATTGGTCGATCGCAGCTGTCAATCAAATAAGTGTGTGCGTCATTTCCGTTGTCAGGTGGCGCTGTCGCTGTGGAAAGATGCGATCAGCGAAGAGCGGAGGCTTTTCCTTAATTGCTCATTTCGGTAATAGAGGCTAAACAACCCGAAACCAAACCTCGGTGGTCTCTCCTGTTTAAGCGAGGAGCTTCGCATATCCACCACAGCGTTTACCCAAGAAATGTCCATGGTGTAAGCAGACATCGCAGACTTTACCCGGCGGTTTTGGCTCGAGGTAAGCGAGGTGGCGACTACATTGCTATCTAGCTTTCTGGCAAGGCTAGCTCAGCTGTAATGTTACCTACTTTGTTTAAATGGCCTCCCGGCTGTCCTGTAGCCTCCGGCTTGGCGTTACCTAACGTCGCCCGCCAGCAATCACATTGAAAACTCTCTGTCACATAAAAATACATGCTAAAGTAGTCGTAACCTAGCTAACGGCTGCTCATTCTAGTTTGCACCGAAAGCCCAACTCCTTGTTGTGTTGTGTGCCCCTTTGTGTGGCCGATGTGCCCGAAGCTGGGGCAGCGTCTTCAGCCGAGGAATTCAGTCAGCTTTGTTGTCGTACTAAGTTTGTATGTGCACTTAAGCTTGTTAGCCTACGTTAGTATGCATCGTAAAATAATGTGTAGCTACGTTTGTGTTTATTTGAACAACCATCTTCTCAGTCAGACGTTGTTACGTCAACGCACGCCGTATAATGCGGTTCGGTGTGTTTTTAAACGTTTCAAGGTGGTAAAATAGTAATTGCTGTGGGCAAAACACATTAGCACCTGGCTACTCGAGTTATTAGCTGCATGTGCGGTGGTTTTGAAGAATGTGCAAGGCATAAAGTCAACGTTTTACACTACGACTCGTCTCGTTTACACTGTTCGCTGCCAGAACCGAACGCTGTCCAGACCTTGTGGTCGCAAAATGGCACCAGACAATGTGTGACAGTCCGTATGCATTTTTAATTATTTTCGTCTGGTGGTTTACAATGTGACCTTGTGTACACCGCCTTGTTGCGAACGTCATTATTGCAATAATAACAATAACAACGCAGTACGAGGTAGGCTTGATAGCGGTGGATGTGTGTATGTGCTGCCATGATTGATTGACATTTCACTGAAGCAGCAGGGTTGATGCGTGTATGACCTTCGAGTTGCACCACCTCTTTCTCCTGCTTTTCGTGTGTGAATGTATTGATTTGGATCATGCTAACTCGCTGGCTTTATGATCGCTCCAGATTTTGTTATGTTTACTACCAACTCAAGTGTCCTTATGTTTTCTTTGTCCATCCTGATACTACCTTGATTTTGCAATCAAGCTGTTCTTGCAGAGCCAGACAAGTGGCATGGAGTCTGGGTGGGTGGATCTTGAGACACCTACGTGGTTGTTTTGTTCTGATACTATTTAAGGAGCCCACATTTCTCGTGGGCACCAGCAGCGTGTCTCTCCTCCTTTTGTGTGATATGATTCAGAGGCTGTATCTGTTCTTGTCCTCCCTCTGGTACAGTCAGAGGCAGAGGCAGTCTTGCTTGCCAGATCACTGGCTGTGCAGAGAGGCACAGCAGTGTCAGAAAAGGATAGCTGTGTGCTGTCATCGCGCTGATGTCATTTAGGTCACTGTGCATTAGTTGGTTGCATTGACCTTTGCTTTTTATATGTGTCAGGGGTTGGCTCCACAGCACTACAGCTGGTGTTTAATAGGTAGATGAATAGCCTTGGGCCCATTTGCTGTGTGTTGTGTCGTAGTTTGTGTATATGAGTCAGTTTAGTGTTATAAGTCCAAGGTGCATGGATTAGTATGTTTTGTTGAACTCTGGCTGTGTAGCTGCAGAGAGAGGAAATGCATACATGGAGCAATCACAGATTACACCTTGTTAGAAATGTGGGAAATAGTCTGTATGCTTATTTTTTTAAATCGTGCAGCCTTTCTAGCACTCAACCATCAATTGAAAATGTATTGATCTGGCAGTATGTACATCGATTCTGCCAACCACTTTGGCTGCTAGATTATCCATTGCTTTGCCTTGTGTGCTCTAGAGTAAGATGCTCTCTTACTATTGGCAGCATGACTTGGTGTCACTCTGGCTTGTGCCATAAATGCTGTCAGAAAACCTCAGCTCATCAGACTCAGTGGGTGATGACTAGTGGAGTTGGAGACAGATGGGCGAGAGACATGATGATGACACTGTCTGCTGTCTGGGATCACAAAAAGGCCTCACGGAAGTGAGAAATTATACCAGCCCATACTGACTGCCAACTGTCCTGCCTCCTCTCTGCCCAAAAACGCCAACTGGCGAGTGGTGCACGATTAGTTTTGAAACAGGAAGATGGCCCAATTCATTAAAATATTCATTTTCTCTGGTTTGTTCCACTTGCACGACTAGTTACATATTCAGAAGTTTTTTGGGTGTTTGTCAGCTGTCTAGCTTACAGCTTAGGAGGTGTTTTGGATTTTATTAGTCTGGATCACCTCTTGTGTAGTATATGCACAAGACATGCATACACATGCCACTGCTATCAGTCAGTGACATTTTTACTTCAAATATGTCACTTTGTGTTGCCTTTCTTGTGAGCCTAACTTCTATGAGGTGATTTAGTTTCAGTTCAGTTCATGTGGTGCACATGTCAGGCTTGGGGGCACATTTCACGCCCTTATTGGTGTCATCACCTGGGCATTTAAGCATTTCTGTCCAATGCAAACTCAGGACGGCAGCAGGGTGAATCATCCCTTTCGGTTCAAGGCACTACTTCCCTGTTACGGGAAACAGATGGGGTTTCATCACATTGGAACTCAGTATCAGTAAACAAAGCCATACCTCTTGCTCTCTGAATTCTGGGCGATAGATCTGCTGTGGCAGTTAAAGTAGTTTATGTAATGATGTGTCACTTGTTCTTCTGAAATGTAAATTTAGTAGTTCCTTATCACAGTGTAAGGGATGGACGTTTCAGCCTTGTTGGAACACGCATGTTCTTTCAGAGGAAGGTCTGCGCCGATAAGCTGGCTGTACAGATTTTGAGATAAATCATGCAGATTAAGAGCGGATGGATTTTCTAAACCCATGTCCACTGCCGCACAAAATGCTAAAAACGTGATGCATGGTTTAGCGCTGAGACACAAATAAAAGGCTTCTTTTTAAAGACTTTTGTGCTAGTGCCACGCATTTACATGAGAGCATTTGCCATTTCAATTGCAGATTGTGGCACATTCCCATTGCCTGTTGGGGATATTGAATCTGAGGTGTCACCCTTGACGCCAGCAGCCATCATTCTGAATGGAGCTGTAATGGCCTCACATTCACACTGAGGTGTTGGTAAATGTGTGGGAGGGAAATTTAAAATAGGCAGGGAGGAGCTGCCCTGAAGTTTACCTCCTTTCTCTGTTCACTCAGATCAGTTTACTCTCAATCAGCCTGTAGCACCACTACTAAAGTCTTGGGTATACTCAATTTATTAACAGACTATTTATTTATTTATTTATAAAACCTGAGTTTGTTAACAGATTACTGACGCTATATTTGTCATCTGTTGAGAGTTTGTGTCTTTGCTGTCACATGTAGGCACTTACCCCCTAACCTGACTATCTTTAGCCCTTGTACTAATCTGATATATTCACCTCTTAGAGCTCCAGTATGTCCAAGCGGCGCTCGTCGGAGAGGGGGGCTGGAGAGACATCAGGCAGGGCCAGCAAGCTGCAATGTCCCGGGATATCCGGCAATAACGCCAAGAGAGCCGGGCCCTTCATCCTTGGTAAGGAAGCTACAAGCGTAATAAGTGTTTGCAAAAGCCCCCATAGTATGGAAAAAAGTGTGTGTGTGTGTGTGTGTGTGTGTGTGTGTGTGTGTGTGTGTACGCCTGAGACAAGA